>JAUZSU010135108.1:0-16168 GCA_034780255.1 Parotocinclus maculicauda | reverse complement strand
AAATTTGTCCTTTGGTCTGATGTTGTCCAAATCTGAGGTTTTTGGTTCCAAATGCCATGTCTTTGCAAGAGGCAGAAAAGGTGAGCGGATGGTTCCTACATGTGCAGGAAGTGTGATGGTATGGGGTTATGCTGTTACTGATTTTTTCCAAATTTATTCACGCTTAACCAGCATGGCTACCACAATATTCTGCAGTAACATGCCATCCCATCTAGTTTGTGCTTAGCGGGACCATCATTTGTTTTTCAACAGGACAATGACCCCAAACACATCTCCAGGCTATGTAAGGGCTATTTGACCAAGAAAGAGGGTGATGGAGTATTGTGTCAGATGACCTGGCCTCCATAATCACCTGATCTAAGCCCAATTGGGATGAGTTGGACTGCAGAATGAACACAAAGCAGCCAGCAAATGCTTAGCAGCTCTAGGAACTCCTACAAGCCTGTTGGAAAACCATTTAGGATGATTACTCCATGAAGCTGATACTGACCAAGAGAATTGCCAAGTGTGTGTTGGTTTGTTTAACATTTTAAGTTGGTTTACTACATGATTCCTAATGTGTTCCTTCATTTGTCATTTACAATGTAGGAAAAAACATTGAATGAGAAGGTGTGCCAAAACCTTTGATTGGTAATGTACATAATGGAATGTAATTTTGAAAAAAAAAAAACAATTACACTCTCTGTATTTTTTAGTAGAATGCAGCATGACACAAACATTTGAAGGTAAAATGGTACAATCGCTAGGAACATTATTAGGAACAGCTGCACACATGCTTATTCATGCAATTATCTAATTAGACAAGCATGTAGCAACAGTCCAATGCACAATATTAAGCAGTTACACACCAGCAACTTCAGGTAACGTAATCAACCATCAGAATAAGGAAAATGTGACCTCAGTGAGTTTGTGTCAGGATTGGTGTTTGCTGATGGAATGGTTTGGAATATTTCTCCTGGGATTTTCACATACAGGAATCGCATTAGGAATCATGTATATTCAGAGTGATGCAATAAAGAACACATTAAGTGAGTGGCAGTGAATGGCCAGACTGGTTTCAGGTGACAGAAAGTCTACTGTAAACTCAGATAGACGCTTTGTACAATTGAGGTGAAAGAAATGCATTAATGCACAGCAGGTCTGACCTTCAGGTGGGCCACACATACTGTAGGAAGCTCTATGCAGCTTTAGAATAGTGTCTCTAATAAAGTGTTCAGTGAGTGTAAATATAGCCAACTTCCTCTGCACGAAAACAATGAGTAATTTCAGTGTGTATTCTCTGTATGTGATCCAGTTATTTTCCATATTAGGCTGCATTTGGAAATAGGTATAGGGAACTTAGAATTTCAAGTAAACCCAGGGGAAAAATAGGTTCTATTAGAAGAATCCAAGGCCACAGGAAACAGGTTGTCTAAATCTTTAATTAAATCCTGCCAACATTTCCGAACTGTGCAATCCATATGTAAAAAAGCAGTAACAAAACATAGGGGTCACATTTGTTTGAGATCTCTCCTTTATGTCCTATTGCTAAAATAAAGATGCAGAGAAACTGGTTATATCATCAAGACTGGACAATACTAACAACCTACTGAGTGAATGCTCTGTCAGTTACATCCATATGTCAGTACGGTTCCAAAATGCAGCGGCCAAAGTGCTTACTAGAACTACAAAGTGGGATCATGTTTATTTCAGCACTTTCTTTCTTTATATTTCTTTCAGCTCTGCACTGGTTAAGGGTTAAATTTCACATTTAGAAAAAAATACTTAGAAATATCAAGCTAAATCTAACCTATAAAGCTCTTCATGACCTGGCCCCTTACTAGCCAATATGTTTACTTTGTTCCCAAGGTGGAGGACTCCTTTTAGTTCCCAGACTTAAAAAGGTCATGGCAGTGGGATGGACATATCCATACTTGGCCCAGAGTTACGGAATACCTTTCCCACCTTTGTTCAGGATTTAGACACACTTATAGTTTTTAAGTCTAGGTTAAAACATTTACACAGGTTGTCTCTTCAGACTGGGATATGTGGCTTTAGTTCCAGAGTTTGGAATCGGCCCTTTTTTAAGTAACTAGCCTGCAAATGGGCCAGGTGTGTGAGGGCAGGCTGTCATATTGGTATGGGCTTACTATATTTTTTTGGGTGCATCCTTGCTTTTGACTATGGTCAGAAACAGGTGTTCACTGTCAAAGAGTTATGTGGTGATCTAGGGCTGGGCAACATGATTATATTTTATTTTATAGTGATGAAGTTTGGTATTGTGGTGGACGATATCATGGCTTTTCTGAGCATATAGAGGATATTGCCAATGCTTAAAAACACTGACTAACTGCATGTTTTATTATAAAGAATAATTAGTCCTGTTTAATTGGATGAAGTGCAGAACATTTTGAATAAAAATCCCTACTGAAATATTTTAGAATAGATAATATTTGAATAGTAGTTTCTTATGAATCTGTTGCTACTCACATGTATCGTGTTTAATATTGAGAATGGTGAAATTGTAATTGTAATGTATATCACAATTCTACAACTGTTATATTATATTACATTGTATGTAATATTTTCACCATTAACCCACCCCTATGGTGACCTGGGATGTTGGGATGCTGTCTTCTTGCCTCTTACTCAGGTTGTCGGGGCGGGTCTATGGTGTCTTATATGACTCTCTTGGCTGTGTCAAGTTCTGGTTCTCCTCTTTCTAGCTATTATGTCAGAGTTGCCAGAGTCTAATGCTGTGTTTTAACATCCCAAACTACATATACCGTTTTTCTCCATCTGAGCTGTTCTTCTGGCACCACTTCCAGTCCTGACTCCGTTATTCTTCTGGTAAACAATTCCATCCCCTTTAATTTATCCAGACTACATCAGAGGACCCTAACTCTCCTCCCCTTTTCCTAATAACTAAGGACCCCATACCAAAAAAACCTTTACCTTCTGGAGTACAAGAAACTTCAGTGAGCTTGTATTCGTAACTTTCTTAATTCTTTTTTTTTCTCTTTCTTTCTTTCTTTCTTTCTTTCTTTCTTTCTCTCTTTCTTTTTTCTTCTTCTTCTTCTTAATAATAATAATAATAATGATGATGATGATGATCATTATTATTATTATTATTATTATTATTATTATTATTATTATCACATAGTATTATGTGATTATAGTATAGTTATAAAGTTGATTTATTATATTATTTTATTTATTATGTAATATTACATAATATTGTATTCTCTTCTATTATAGTATATATTTTATTATATGTCAATGTACTTACATTTTATTAAATATGAATTAGTCATTCATTTGAATTTAATTCTTAAATGTAAGATGTAGGATGCTCAAGGAGGTCTGACCCATTTTTGAGCCTCGGTCCTTCCCCGGTTTGATCCTCATCACTTTTAGGGAGTTTTGCCCTAGGCTTGCTCAGTTGGGGCTTAAGGACTAGATATTTGTATTTACGGAAAACATTCCATAAATAAATCTAACTGTTACTTTATTTACTGTTGGTTTTGGGCATTTATTTGTTTTTGGGGTTTTTTGAATCGGAAAAGGACTTCTTTATCACATCATGTGTTAATGGACATTGTGTCCATTAAAGGGTTTAGGTTTAATCGAATATTATCAATATTTAATTACTCATGTTTTTAATCTGCAGCTCTTGGCCATTTATTACCAATAAAATAATAATAGGTTTCAAAGACATTAGGCACAAGATGTACAGAAGTGGTCTTTTCATGTCTTTTAAGAGGCTGCACTCTAGAAAAGACCATGGCATGCTTGCTGAATGAGGCACTTCAGAGATATTTCAAGTTAGCAGATTTTGGGGCTTGTTCCTGTAATTACACCGCTGTGAACCAGCAGCTATTTGGACTCTGAGCAGTGGCACACACACTGCTACAATTTTTCCATATCAACAGCTTTGTAGTAAAATCCACAGTGACAGACACGCTCTCACCTACTGCTGGGAGAGTGCAGGCGGGTTACACACACCCTGCAGTCCAAGCACAAACTCATGCAAGGCAAAATAAAAACAGAGGCCTAAGAAAGAAACAACATTTATGATTATAGACAACATCTAATATTTCCAAATCCAAATGTCAAATCAAAAAGTCAAATTGATTTATATAGGGTTTTATATAATCTAGTACTGACTGTGTTTGTATAAAGTGTTGTTCATTAGACAGTAATCCGGAATTTATAGGCCTGTATTGTAAAAAATACAGTGTTTGTGAGGATATATACGTTTATTAGTAAAAGTTAAATTATGCAGCATTAAAAAACATAAATTGCTAATTTAAAGGCATAGTTAGAATGATGTGTTATGCTTTCAAATAACGATACCATTTAATAGACATGGGGAAAATCTGCAGAAAAATATTTTTTATCGGAATCCATTTTTTTCAAAATCAGTATCTATTAACAGAATGATGGTGTAAATTAGAAAGAATGCCTGCCTCAGTTTTTGTAATACATTTATCCGATTTTAATTAATATACACATAGTCTTCATAGGAAGTCTCTTACCTTAACCAAAACAAATAAAGGCATAACAAGTTCTCACATTTTCAAGCTATTGCTGAACATTTTTAAGTTAAAAAGAGAGCACATTTGTCCCTGTTTCTACGTTCAATGCTGTCATCAATCCAAATTATAAAAATCAGAAAGCTTTCATTGTGAATTTAACAAATCACATTATTCAGATATATAGGGCGTGTCTTCATATTGTGTTAAACACAAATTCCTTTCAGTAAAAGAAGCACACAACTATAGACAGGGACAATGTAGAAAATGCTCAAAACCAACATTATGCTTAGGAACCATTTCAGGATTCTCCTCCCTGATAGCCATCCTGAAAGTGCCATTGATCTTTTTGTTCCATTTGGCTGGTCGGAGAAAACGGTATGCATCGGTACTTGAGTCCACAAAACAGCTCTCTTTGTGAAGACACAAAATCAATGCAAATTAATCCTTTATGCATTTCCCTGTGAATAATTAAATGTCTTTCCGCTTTTGTTTGGGCTTACTCGTCAAAACAAAAATCAGAAAGGTAGAGAATGTGGCTATTTATGAGCTGGTTGGAGAAGAGAACTGACCCCTCTCTCCATCCACAAAGAGGCCTTTATGCAGGCAACACATTGTCTGGGCCCAGTTCGTTCCTCTCTGACTGACCAGCACTGCGGGACACCCACCGTGTTCAATCTGTGCCAGCACACAACCAAGACTATTTACTCGTATGAAAGGCCTGCAAAATAAACCACAAAATCCATGGCCATGACCTATTCTTAACAAGCACTCTCTGGGACAAGAGGACACGCAAGATAGCACTGACTGCATGTTTGCTTTAAGACATTTTATTGTGATAAGACCGTCGAATCATAAATCATAAATCCATATTTTGAAACATAACAACCTATAATTTTACATATGTAAAGAATTTATAAGTTAAATCAGATCCACTGAATCTGAAGAACAGGTTAAATCCTTCAATTAGCTTATAGTTACTGCACCTTATATGTAAAGACTTAGGCTATTTAGTTATTATACCACATTAAAAGAAGAAGATACTAAAGAAGGTGGTGACTGCATTAATTATATAAAACATATTATATATATATTATATTTAAAAAAAGTCTGAATCAGATTTCCCCATGAGAAGTAACATAAATATGGATAATGTGTTCCTGATTCCCATATTACTGTTTTTTATGTGTATGTTGTATTCATGTGTAATTATTGATTTATGGCATAAATAAAGCAGATAAATATAATACAATAATACTACAAGGAGTAATAACTCTGCACTGAGCACTGAGACTGAGTGTGTGTCTGAAATTGCACCCTAAGACTGATATAATATGCATATAAATAATAAAATAATAAAATAATACAATATAATATATGTAATATGCCTGTGATCGCACCCTAGTTTTTCTTCTTCATTTGTGTTTGATGAAAGTTGGCATACCACATTGGTACATTATTGCCATCAACTGGACTGGAATACGTGCGTTGTCTTTGGACGATCACACCATTGTATGCTTTGTTTTGGGTGCCCTTGTTTTTGATGTTATTTTGTTTTTTGATGTCCAAGTGAAGAGGCATTCGAATTCTGAAGTTTCACTGTACAGCTTGTTTGAAAGCCACAGCTACAGGTATCTGTACATCAGATCAACATCCGAGTTGTAAAATGCTTAAATTTGTATGTAATGTCTTTTAGCTCTGGATGTAGTGGCTGCAACCAGACTCAAAACATCAAAGACAATATACACTGCTGCCCAATATATGACGTTACAGTATATAGTACTTTACTGAACACAGTGTGTTCTGCTTCTTCTCCCAAGGTCACACAAACCAATTAATGCAAATCCACAAACTTGGCTGTTAAAGAACAAAAGTCGGTAATTCATTCAAAAGCTCACTATTATACTGGTTGAGCTCATTGGTCTACGTTTGAACCACAGACTTTCTGTATTTATAGACTTTTTGTGTTATTTTTTTCGTTTTGTCTTTGTGTTAAGTTATTTGTGTGTGTCGGTGACTTTCCGCTACTTATTTGTAATATGTAATGCACTTATTTGTAATAAGTAACGATGTTGCTTGTCCTATTGTAATTAGTACTTCTTTGTTTATCCTCCCACTACCCATATATATGCTTCATTAAATCGACAACGTATTTAGCAAGTTGTTTATTTTTCAAAACTGCTTCACCTTTTTCTCTAGATATTCACTACATTTGATGAATGTAGCCACATGAGTTTTGTTTAATTGGACAAAGCCAGTGATTCTGGATTGTCTGATGATGAAACTGCATGTTTTTCAGTTTTTAAGCATGTTTTATGACTTTTTAAAAATGCCATTTTGTATTCTTGTTGTTTTCTGTAGATTTTACTAAAAGCTAGCCTGATATGATCTAACTTTATATATGTTTTTTTGTCTCGTCAGTGGAAGTAGGTCTGTCTGCAAAGCAATGTCAGGGGTCCTTATCTTATTTTGGCACAAACACTGCAGAGGAGACGATTTGCATTTCTTACAGCACTATTTATCAATAGACATGTGAATTAAGTACAACGGGCTGGGTGGGACAAGAGAAACAAATGTACCCATTAGCTGTTTCTGCCTTGGCTACACTCTCCAGCAACAGCTTCAGGGGAACACTTGTCTCTTGTCTGTTTACATTGCTAATATGGCAGTGTTGTAAAGCAAGAGGGGAGGGTCGAGGAACAAAGAGATAACAACTAAAAACTATTTTAAACATTAGTAATAAACATTGAGTATTTCAGCAAAGTAACAAGCTCACATCCTTATTTGTAGTTTGAATTCTAATTGGTTATTTAATCGTGACACCTTTTGTTTTTAGTGTTTTCATGCTTAATTTTATTACTGACTCTTAAATAACATTCCACCTCTCTGAGCCAGCCCCACCCTTCTCACTCTATGTTTGGTCCAGCACATCTAGTGTGACTCTTACAAACTGTGACAAAAACATTAACACTTTCATTGTTTCTTTAAATGAGTTCTTTTAGTTTGGGCCAGATCCAGACCCCTACTGGTGTCTGACCCTGTGTCCTCTGGTCTCTGGCCCTTCTACCCAGGGAAGAGTCAGCCAAGATGGAGCTCAGCCTCATTAGTGTGCCCACCTGGAGGCTAGTGGGCCTTGATCTGTGGGCTATGAGCAGCAGTGTGAAACTGTTATCAGACTCGAATCAGTCAACTTGCCACGGCTGCTTGGAGCCACAGAATAACGAGGTCTCTCCAAAATCCAGACCACCACTTTAACTGTCCCAGTGGCACACTAAGGCTATATATTAATCACATCGTCCTGCTTTTACATAAAATTACATGAATTGCATTAAGGGATTAACTCATTCGAGGCATTTTAAAGACTTTAGAATGACAAATGCTCTCTAATTTATAGTCCTGACTCTTAGGAAATACACTTTATATTATAACAAATGTAACAATGTTTCAAATTTGGATTTTTTTCCCGATTTTCTTTACTATTGGTTCTACAACAGTTAGCAATATAAAAATGCAACAGACTCCCCATATATTGTATTCCCCAGCAGACAAAAGGGTTACACTGTTAACTTAACTGTTAATTCTTGTTGCGAGTTATTGTATTGATTTTTCCCTTGTAATATTGTAAAATATATATGTAAACATTTATATTTTGACAATTACAAAATACAGTAATCATTTTTATGTCTTAGAGCTTGAATTTGAAACCCATTAAAATATCTTTCTAGATTTATTTACACATTTTAACATGCAAATAATGAGAAAATGCAACATCTAGAACAGGACTGGAAAAGTGATCAGGTCACTGATTTAATACTTTGCTTAGAGACCCCTTTGCTTAAAACACAGCCATCAGTCTGTTTGGATATGTCTCTTCCAGCCTTGCACATCAAGATTTGGGAAATCACCAACCACCAAATCACCAGTTAAGTTTAGTTCAGATAAGATTTATTCAGGGCACATAGTTGGCCATTTAATGACATTCACAGTCATATCCTTAACCATGTGTGTGTGTGTGTGTGTGTGTGTGTGTGTGTGTGTGTGTGTGTGTGTGTAGTTAGAGTTAGGGTCGGTATTACAGATATTGTGTATTTTGGGTAGTGTGCTCTGCTTTCTTTTCACCAAACAAGGTACTTGGCGTTCAGTTCAAAAAGAGCAAATTAATCTATGTGTGGCACTAAGAGTCTTCTTCCCGACTAGCCAGGCCAACATTATTTAAATGTTGTGATATTGTTGTTACATGCACACACTGACCAATCTCAGCCATAAAGATAATGTTGATATTAGTCAACTGATAGTTACCTTCATCATTATCCAGTTTTGAGTGGGAATATTTAGCCAAAGTGTTGGTGGTGCCATACAGTTCCTACTACTACTGCACTATAACTGGTATTCTATGGTGATTTTTTTTAATTACCCTGCACCACTTGTAGTGGACTCCTCAAATAACGGTTGATTTTATTTTGAAGTATTCAAAACAACTACAACAGATATCAGGTTAGGGTCAACAAGGCAGGTGTAGAGAGTGATTGTTTACATGTGAGCATGTTTATAAAGATTACTCTGAAGTTATTAATCACTTATTCAAACCAGGTGTTTTATTATTTTCATACATGAGCAGATATTTGTTGTTACCAGCATTTTCACTTTTTATGGCTGCAATGTATCAATCAGCTGGGGAAAGATTGAGTTAATGTATTTAAATTTTCAGGATGCAATGTAAGGATGTGAGGTACAATGAATTTCTATAGGCACTGTATGTCTGGACTTGCTATAGTGATTAGTTCTCATTATTTGTAAGAGTAATAAGGCACTGTGACAAGGAGACATGGCAAGGTTCAAATCTCTACAATTGCAAGAAAAGTTTGTAAAACTCTTGAAATGACCAAACAAACACTACCTAAACTAATAACAAATATAAATATTTACTTCAACAATCAGGTTTTTTTTAAATAGATTGGGGATAGATAAGGGGATATTTTATTGTGAACAGTATACTTTGTGCAATTTTATTTTTTTCCATTCTTCGCCTGGCAGTGGCTGTTGAGCAAAGAATGATGTGCTATACTAAAGTAGAAAATACAACATGTGACTCCGGGCAAACTATCTATGGTCTGCAGGTGAAAAAATGTACAATCGAACAGGTGTGAGATATGACATCAGTACAAAGCACTGAACATGTAGCTGCTCTCCCAAATGCAAATACCACAATACGCTGTCATTATGTCTATATCTACGGCTTTTATGAGATATTTGAACATTTATTCAGAAGTGTATAATGCTATAGAATAAGAAATGCACCAACCACAAACCTCCCACAAACCTCATCCCATCTATGAAGCTTGTCTATGAACTATAAAATACATTTTCACAATCTATTGGTACCTGTTCCTCACTTTCCTCTTTCAAAACCCAGCCCAAAACCTACCACTTCTCACAGTCTATTCTTTCTTCTGATTCCATTTTTTTAGTCCCACTGGCAACATGAAAGGCACTATATAAATGCAAAGTAACTGTCGTGTTTGGATGTGTTTGTCCAGTATGACCCGTATATCAGATTTAAATGAATGAAGCCATTAAAAAAATCTAAATCTGTAGATAGATGTAACATTTTATATGGCTATGGGCAAAATTTACATATTCAAAACATCACAGGTACAACATTTGCTTAGAATGCTAAGTACTATATTACCCTTTTATTCATTTAGCAGGTCTTAATATTCTGTAGACTGCTTATAACAATCAAACAATACTGCAAAACTCTTCTGTGGCTTTAATTTCATTATGATGTATCTTTTTAGTTAAATATACTGTTTGAAGAAAAAATAGGGCATATTCAAATTTATATATGAAATATCCCAAATGTTTGTGAACAATAAGATAACAAAACAGGGAAATGAGTGATTTCCATTTGAAAAGAAAATTCCATATGCTGGTAACCCGAAAATGAACAGTTGAAGCTCAAGAGAACATCACAGACATCAATAATTATACTGAAAGATTACTTTAGATCTACCTTTTACAGATACTGAGATAAAGATGCTGGTCTCCCGTTACAATTAAGCCTCAACAGGTGTCCAGCTAAAAGAGGAGTTTGTGACAAAGTTACTCTGTAATGAGCAGACATCAACTGCTGCATTCTGCTTACTCCTCACTAACTTCATGATGACAGATTTGAGTTTAAAGTAACAGCGGGGAGGAGATGGTTCTTTAAGAACAGGCCTTCAGGCTCACTACACCGCTGGATAGCTAAGCATGGCCTCAGGTGAGGCTACCCCCAAGGGACACTGCTGAGCTGTGTGGCTATTCAGTTTCTCCCCAGCTGAGGTTAAACTCGAGCCATACCTCAACTGCTCTCAACTGAGTAGTACTGAGAAACCAGGACTGTATGTTTGCAGAACTGAGCTGGATATAAATAGGGATATGACAGGTATAATGTATGAGGTATGAGGTATGGGGTATGAAGGCTGAACGGAAGCCATCTGCCAGTATTTAGAGGTAGTATTTCAATGGATAAGTACTGTATATTCAGCATTATAGTCTATTATAATGAAAATCCTAATAAGAAGTGACCTGCTGACTGAGCTGTTGAGCTCATCTATGCAAACCCATCAAAGAGCCTTAAGTCAAATTTACCTTCAGGCAAACTACCTCTGCTCTGCAGGTGATCAAATGATCAATCAAACAACTGTGAGATGTGGCTCCCACACAAAGCTGAACACCTAGCTGCTCACACAAATGCAAATACCACATTCTGATGTCATTATGCCTATACCTATGAATTTCATGATGATCACATTCAAAGTAGAGGCAACTAGTGAATAGCTAAGTAAACCCTTCTTTCTCAGTGGCTCATCCTCATTGCCAATGAATTCCCCCAACAATTTTAAAAGCCCTGCAGGCTGATGGACATGTCACGCCACCTTTGCTAAAATAAGGGTCATAATCTTTAAATTACAAGACTTTAAATTTCCCCTTTAGCACACAGAGTTCACAACAGGGATGAGGTGTTTTCTTCTCTATTGCTTCATGGATTGTATGTTATTACATTTCAAAGTGAACATTTAGCGATGTATCATGTTACAGTGATATACGTTATAGTATTTAGAATTATCTGCATATACTGCTTCTTTAAAGCATTGTATTTTATACAATATTTATATATTAAAAATCTAGTCTTTTGGAATAATGCTTAGGCACTTATGGTGTCTAATATGGACATAGCCCAGAAGTGGTGTTTGGGAAAATTATTACAATAAAAATGACCAAAGATTTAAATGACAGTGTAAATTGCTGTGATGCGAAAATGTCTTGCAAAAGCTGTTCAACACTTTGAACACACGTTACACATGAACACATGGCCTAATTTGCATAAGGTAACCCAACAATTAGATTCTAAGTTTACAAGCCATGTACAGTAGTGAATTCCACCAATAGCAAATTGAAAGTGTCACAGACAAACAGATGGAAATAACAAAAAGCATCTTGTTTAAATTATGTTAGTTTATAAAGCTTTAAATTATTTATTCAATGTAAAAATGTGTCTATTAAAGATGGTGCATTTTGTATAAACATGACTGCTTTAACAACTAAAGCTCATCTATAAGTGAATTCTACAAATACAAGGGTTTTCTATATTATTATATTTGATTTGAATGGTCTTTGGTATTCACACTGGTATTACTGTACCAGTCATTGCTATATATGTACAAAGAAATTAGCTTGACAAACTGTCCCAGTAAAATATGGAGACTTTATCATTGACCTATGATCTAAATTGCTGATTGTGCCTTCAATGTTATTCAGGAAGAATGTATAAATAGTTCCACCAGCATGGTTCATGCTCTTATTTTGGAGTTGGTGTAGTGGTATTAATTTGGCAAGAATTTCTGGGTCCTCTGGTTTCTAGCGGAGCCACTCCTAAATACAAGTAGTAAGAAGCCTGACAAAGGCTAAATCATCCTGGGAAATTATTTACAAAACTCAGATAAATGTAAAAAAAAGCACATTGCAATTTTATTCCAACCTTTTAGTCTTACTGATATTACAAATAAATTGTACTGTATTACGGTATTTACCAAACCTTAGTATTATACCAATGACATAAAAATGCTCTCCGGCTGAGCTCAAAGAAGTATTCACAGAATGGGAACAAATAAAATAGAGCAGAAGCCATCACTGACAGCATGAGCACGTTTAATTAAAAGAAACAGACAGTAAGGCTACTATGCCAGGCCAGGACCCTGTTGTCAGTATGTTAAAGAATTTCACCTTCCTGGAAATGAATGCAAGCCAATATAGTGCTGGACTCCTGCTGCACTGATGATCTGGGAGATTTTTTTAATATTAGGACAGCACATCAGGACCCGAGTTGACCTGTAGACCTGTGTGTATTTTGTTCAGTGCTAAATTTGTAAAGGCAGGAAGCATCCCATGGTAAAGGATATTACATGGTGAGAAGATATGTAATAACAGATTTGAATACACACCACCACATACAATGTTTTGTAATGTGCAAAATGTTACTTAAAACTAATATCTGTCTTTCTATTCTGCAGCACCTTTAAGATTATCATTGACAATAATTTTGATATTACCCTATACTAAGAAAAAGTATAGGCTAAACTTTTATACACTGTGATGTATATTTGGTATTATACTAAACTATACGAACTATAGAACGGCTTCTATAGGCTTTGAGATGAGTAAAATGTGACAATAGTATTTTACCAAAGCTGTTCTTATGTTTTGGCTTTTATCTAAAAGCAGTGGGCCCCAAAGGTTTTTTGCAGTGTTCTCTTTTTGAAGACAAGAACTCCATTAAAATTATATTAAACATTATAACTGACACAAAACTGCAACATTCTGTAGAGCACAAAAACCTAAAGTGACAATTCACCTTTACAGAGATTTTTTTACAAGTGACAAGTGATGCATTTACAGTTAGTTTTTACTGTGTAACATCATTTATTGCTTTTAACATACTTTATCAAAATTGCCTTTCTGTTTAAACATGTTGCAACCATTCATTTACTTGCTGGAACTCACCCCAGCAAAAATTCAGATATTTTACATAAAATATTCAAGATACACAGATATCCAAAACATTACACAAACTAATACCACTGATTATCTTAGCAACAGCATATATTAAGTCCTGGGAAATAATAAAGGGTGAATAAACAGTCAGTTTTTGTACTTGATGTGTTGGAAGTGGGAGAAATGTGCAGCAAGGGTCAAATCATTGTTGTCAGATGACTGAGTTAGAACATCTGCTCAACAACATAGCTTGTGGGGTTCTCCCGGTCAGCAGTGGTGAGCAGCTGCTAACAGTGATCCACCGGGGAACCAACCATGAAACAGTGACAGGGTGTTGATGTCCAGGGACAAGCACAACAGATCCTATTCTGTTTGGTCTGAATAGACAGAAGAGCTTCCCTGGTACAACTACATCTACGGCATTTATCAGACGTCCTTATCCAGAGCAACTTACAACTGATACAGTCTTGAAATTCAAGCCATGGTGGGTTAAGGGCCTTGCTTTGGGACCCAACTGTGGCAGTTTGGCAGAGGTGGGATTTGAACCCTGGACCATCAGGTCCATTCAGGTCCAGAGTCCAGTAGGCTACCACAGTCTCTGGTACAAGTCACAATCAGAGTGCCTGTCATACTATCCCTTGTCTATCATAATAAGTCCCTACAATGGCCATGTGAGATCTGTTTTATTTTCCACCATGCACCAATTATCTCGAAAAGTGACAGCACTCGGATGCACTGTGGGAAGAAGACAAACTGGTGAAGGGAGCAAGATGCTCTGAGTAATGTTCTGCTTGGAAACTCTCGGTCCAAGTATTCATGTGATTGTTCATTTATTGCGCAATGATCACCTAAGCATCATTGTTGCAACAACATTATAACAAGGAAATATCTACTACAAATCAGTGTGGGAAATCTAGTTTATATAAACTGTAGACTATTCTTTTAAAAATACCTTCGTATTTGCTTTAAATAAAATGTATTTCATTTTAAATATGATGCTCTGTTGAGTCGAGTATAAATAAGTTTTAAGTATAAATAAGGTTTAAAATGTTATACGACCATGTCAGATCTGCCCTTTAAGTTAATGTGCTGATTCTGTTGCTTTACCTTAGCAACTACTTGAGGCAGTATATGACACGTGGAATTGTATTTTCGGGATAAATACTAAACTCTATTATGAGCCATGCAATAGAAAGACACACTATGTATTTCAGTCTTACGCTTGAACAGTGTGAGAAAGAGCTGACTTTACTCTGACCCTACAGGGCATTGGGATGCTATGAGCCAAATTCACACCAACTAAACAACAAACACAGGCCGTGAGAACCTAGCCTTCACTGTGGAGGACAAATTCTTCACCTGCAGGTCATACCTAAAAACGACAAGAAGCTTTCAGCTGGAAGGCAACCACTACATTCCAGACAAAACACTTGACAATACTTACTAAATAAAACAACAATATTTAGTGAATAACTGAAAAAAGAACCAGGCACATTATATGCATTGTAGTGTAAAACCGGTCCTACCCTGTTAACACACAAAGAATGGCAATTAAGGACCTGCAATTACCACTAAGAAAATTAAAATCTGTCCAAATTTGGAAGCACAAAGACATTCCATCCATGAATCTCCCAAGCCTTCACACCAGGAGTAACACCAAAAACAATCAGTGATGAGTCCAGGCTCCTGCATTTCATGCTTCACAGACGACTGGAAATCCCAGGAATGCTAGACTCCATCCCCATAGGAGACCGTGTTCTACTTATTGGCAACCAGTGTGCACTTCCATAGGGACAACAACTGTGATGAGTTCCCACACAATGGGAAACAAGACATTTATGACACCGAAGTCATGGACCGAGTAAGAAGTGACTCTCTCCTAGGGAACCAATCTCCCATGTTCACATCTGGCATCTCACAACCACAGACATCTTTGCATTAGTAGAGGTAGACATGGAGAGAGACCCCAGCCAGTCTGTCCCAACAGGCGTGATTTAACTGGTATGTTATTACATTTACTAGGCATTGTCTCTTTTTTAAATGCCTGTAATAATGACACAAAGTCGTGTTCAGTGACTGATGAATCAGACATTTTGAACACTTTTTTTGTTGTTTGTTATGATGTGTAAAATGTGATTTTGCTCGTTTCCAGGAGTGTGACCCCAAGCAGGATAAGCAAGGGTGAAACGGGATGTTTTGCTTTAGAATTGTTTGACTTATTAACTACAAATACGAGACACAACATCTGCCAATAAAATGACTTGAAAATGCTCTGATCCAATAAATGATCTATTGCCACAATTGCAGCTGCATGCATGCAAGGACTAAAGTTTAAAGTTGTAAGTTTAAGGTACAGAAATATTTGAATTACATACATTTAATAAAAACATTTAATCATTTTCATTTTGAACAGCTCCTCTCAAGTATACAAGTATATACAGTATTAAAAAGCAATTAAAAGTTTTGCCTCATTCCATTCAATGTCCCCACGAAGACACAAATAGCTAAATGATTTTACCTTTATTTTATAAAAAGAAAATTAAATGTGTGTGTGTGTGTGTGTGTGTGTGTGTGTGTGTGTGTGAGAAAGAGAGAGAGAGAGAGAGAGAGATGGTGGT
>JAUZSU010135098.1:0-15000 GCA_034780255.1 Parotocinclus maculicauda | reverse complement strand
ACAGTTAACGTAATCATTTAACTGCAGCTGTTGCTGCACAAAGGATCACACCAGATTCTGTTACAAAGGTGTCCATGCTTTTGTCACTCATATATGTAATATTAGATAATTTTGCTTTCTTTTAGGATTTGAATATGATGATGTTTGAATTTCAATTTAGGATTCAAACTTTCAAGCCGCATTGTACTATTTATTGCCACAAAATAAAATTTTAGCCTTGCTAAATACATGAGTATAACCAATATATTTATGCCGCTATTTTTTAAATCGACTGTTTTCAATTGTTTGATAGACAATGCCATTGCATTAATATAGCTAGCTACTGCAAAGCAACAGAAGTTGATAAATGAGATAACGCCTGTGTTTGCTTTCTTTGCACGCTCTGTTTTTGCTTTACTTGCTCTGATTTCCTAAGTGCTAATCAGGGAAAGTCAATTTCACCACTAGTATTGAGACGAACTTGTGTATGGACATGACCTTGTGTGTGTCGCTAAGATGGCCACTGATGCTGATACTTCTCCTCTTGTTCTTTCTTGCGGTCTCCCTCCCACTCTTCATTTCCCTCTTTTGCCTCTTTACAATGAGCTGAAACAAACTGTATATAAACCTACATCATTAGGATATCAACTCCTCAGTTTCGCTGCTATTTAGGAATCATTAGTGCAAAGCTCGGAAAAGGCATCCAGTAAAGTCTTGTTGCTTTTATAAAATGGTGATAAAGATATGATGAAACACACCACTGTTCAACAAATAATTCATTAAATATTTCTTCTTCCATGCACATGTGGTTTCAATTCCAAAATAAGCCAATATAGCTGCTGAAACAATAGAATGTGTCCTTCCTTTCCTTTATTGGTGTTAAGTTGACTAAGGATCTTGTGTACTTTGCATTTTCGTAACTTAAAAAATCAATATATGTGTTTCTAAGCATGTACAGATTCTGGCAACAGTAAATGGCATATGCTTTCACTGCTCCCTATCTATCTATTAATATCTTAAATACTTTGTGTCCTTTTCTCTTTGTGCAAATCATCTCCTGTAGTTCATGAGTAAAACATGTAGCAGACCATGTACACCCTTTCATGGCCGTGGTATTCCATCATGGCAGTGATCTCATTCAGCAGGTTAATGTGCCTTGCCTCACTGCAAATATTGTTCACAAATGGTTTAAGGAACATGGTGACGGAGTTCATGGTGTTAACCTTTGCATACCCAAGATCTCAATCCTATCGAGCATCTGTGAGATTTGCTGGAAAAACAAATCCAATCAATGGAGGTCCCACCTAGCAACTTACAGGATTTATACATTCATAATCCAGTTTAGACTGTCATCTTGTACATCCTATACATTTTACTCAATCACAATTCCTATTATGCAGTGGTAACAATTTTTATCTCATTGAGTGCAGTGTTTCTGTGTAAATATATAATTTAAATAAATCTAACGAATTTGTGTTTTTTATTTCTACTTGGATGGTGTTGCACTAAATATAATTTTACGCAAGTGTTATGACACTACAAGGTTTTATTATAT
The DNA here is from genome assembly GCA_034780255.1 of Parotocinclus maculicauda. Lineage (NCBI taxonomy): Eukaryota > Metazoa > Chordata > Actinopteri > Siluriformes > Loricariidae > Parotocinclus > Parotocinclus maculicauda. The sequence goes on along the minus strand of JAUZSU010135098.1, from coordinate 13,466 downwards.
TTCTATTTGCTGCTAACACAGATGCTACAGGACATATTACATGCTACAGGTCTTATGGATTCCATACCAACAGGACAGAGTCTTGGTGACATGAGTGGGACCTAAAAATATTATAGGCAGGTGGTTATTATGTTATGGCTGCTTGGTGTAACGCTGTGGTGTAACATGAAGACTGTATTAGATTTATTTGGGTTTTTTGGTTGCTTTTTTAATGCAATGTTCTTTGTGGAAGAATGCTAAGATGCTGAAGGGTATTAAGTAGACGTTCAGACTAGACGGAAACATAGATTGCTGCTTGGGCTCTTGTATTACTACACAAAAACAGTTGCAGTTGTTTTGATGTTTAACAAAATAGGTGTGAATAGATTTAAGATGTGGTGTAAATTCTGCTGAAAAGGAACTGAGTTAGTATGTTCGTCCTGCTGCTTATTTCTCTGTTTGTTTAACTTAGAGGAAACCGAATGCTTAGCCCTAATTGTGTGGTTAGTTTATTTGTGTTACTGTGCTGCTCTTTCTTGTTTCCCATGAACTCTTTTTGCTCCTTCCAAAGACCATTTTGCTCAAATTTGTCTATTTTCATGTAAAAGGAAGCATGTTTGCCAATAGATGCAAACCTTCAGAAAACCTCCAGCACAACTACTTATATTGTTAGTACTACAACTATTAGTAATACTAATGATAATTATAATAATAACTTTTTTAATTACTTTAAAGACTCTCAAAAACATTTTAAACATTAAACTGTCAGGACCTTTGCTATGTTCTGCCTAACTAAGTGATAAACATTTGTCAAGGGCCACTACTCATTTTAATTTGAAACTTTACTTTAAAATAAATGAAGTTGTGAGGCTGAATGAGTGATGTGGTATTTAAGCTAAAATGTCACACACATTAAATGAAAGTAACCCATAAGTGTCTGTTTTAAACAAAAATAATGTGACGTTTACTGTCTAAAGACATTAATGTATCTTCATCTAATTAGTACAGTAAAACCATGCTATCCAAATTCCTGCATAAAAGAACCCATTTTAATGAAAATAAAAATAAGCTTATGCTATCTGATTAATCACTATACAAACCATTTTCCAGAGCAAGGTGCAGGTCATAAGTGCTTACATGGTGGCAAAGGGCGCGAGACAGGGCGCCAATCCATTGTAGTGTACATATACTCACGCACTCACACACAAGAAGGGCACTTTAGAAATGACAATTCACATAACACACTTGTCTCTGTAGTGAACTGTGGGATGAGAAGGAGGAACCTGGAGTAAACCCATGCAGACACAAGAAAGGACATCTGAGGTTGGGATTAAATTGGGGGCGCTGCAGCTGTGAGATGACCGTGCTAAGGTACCACTATGCTGTCCTGCCACCATATAATGCATTCATTCATTCACTTTCTTATCCGTTTGATCCTAGTCAGGGCTGTGCGAGAGCCAGTGCCTAGTCAGCAGTGTAGGGTGCAAGGCCGGAACAAACCTAGAAAATCCATTGTTGGCCACATATACTTACATACACATACACACACTCACACACTAGTGGCACTTTAGAAACACCAGTTAACTTAACATGCATCTTTGGACTGTTGGAGGAAACTGGAGTATCTAGAGTGAACCCATGCAGACATGGGAAGGACACACAAACTCCACACAGAAAGGACCCAGACCGTTCCAGACCGAACCCAGAACCTTCTTGCCGTGAGGTGACAGTGCTGCCTACCGAACAGCTATGCTGTCTGCCACTTTATCACATTTTCCTAATTTCAAATCATTATTGTAAGTTAATATGTCCTAGTTTTTCAAGAAAAAGACCAGAAAGCACATTATATAATCTCTTTTGATCGTCTGGAGAGAAAATAAAACATATGTATGCTTCCTTCTAGCACTCTTGCATACAGCTGAATTAAATTGATACATTAAAACTCCGCTATGGCTGGTTTTGCTGTCTATTCAGGTCAATGTACTACTAAAATAATTTATGCCAGTGTGTCAGTTTGCTAGCAAAAGGGGGTTTCACACTTTTATTACAAACCATTTAGTCACTGGGGCAAACCAAACAGTCAAGGCTTTTACTGTATGCAGAAAAGCAGTGTTCAGAAGTTTTAAATCACCCTGTGCATGAACCTGTTTGCTGCTGATGCACCCGCCACTGAGCTGAGCACAGCAAAAAGTTTTGCCTGCCTGGTGCATCCCCCTGAGAAGATTATGTTTGATAGCGCAGCCTTAGATTCTTCACTAAACAAAAACAAACAGAGCATTTATAGGAACAAAAAATGTGCTTGCAACACAAAGAACCATGGAGGTATTTTAACAATTGCAGAATATGGTTAGCATTGACCTAATTTATTTTAAAGAGGTTTGCACATTGGTATTGTATCGACCACAGGTCCTGAGTGTTGCCGTACAGTAGCACCTCGTTTTTCATCATTAATACGTTCATAAGTGCCTGACAATAACCAAAATGAACGATAACTGAAGCCATATTTCCAATAAAAAATTATGTAAATCCAATTAAGCCATTCCAGACACTGCGAAATATTAACAAAAAATACATTTCATAGTGAATAACTATAGATTTACATACAAAAAACGATAAGAAATAAATACAAATTTAGAGTAATCCCTTACACTCCTCTTACACTCAATAAACAAGCACAAAAACACTGGAAAAGCATTGAAAATGTTTGAAATGAACACGCAGGGTGATGCTCACTCAACAAGAAACAAATCCAGAATGAACAATGAATGCGTGGTGTAACACTTGGAGTCGTCCCCTCTTTAGGTTTCCACTCCATCCCAGACAGCAGTGAGCTTTGGCAAGCAAAATATAAGTACGTGGAACAGATGGAGACTCATACTCACCTTGGCAGATACTTCACTACTCAGTTTATTTTCTTTAGTTTATTGATTTGCCTCCAGTAATCCTGTCTTATCTAGTTTAACTTAACGCTCTGTACAACTACACAGTGCAACAATGTGCCTACAACCAAATTGAACAATAACTAGGGCAAAGGATAGCGGCAAAGGATGAGGTTCCACTGTATTTAGGTCACTGCACTTACAGCATACAATTGAAGCCAATAAACTGAGTCACAAATGTTGTGTGACTTCTCATGCTTGCAACATTGATTGAGTGGTGCAAATATATAAGCCATGAAATTAAGAGATGCACAAAAAATGTGTCCTATCAGAAGATCAGAAGAGATCCTTTTGATGTAGTAACACTAAATGGTTTCTGTTCCTACATATCATTTGACTAGAAGGGTAAGCGAGGTATATCCAACCAGCTAAAGGATGTAAAACATTCTTTCATCCATCATAACTTTCACTTTACACAACTTTATTCAAAAGTTTGTACATACATTTCCATCATACACTTAAGTCTGATATTTGCTTAAATATGCATTGATTGTAAAAAGGCTCCAGGCCCAACAGGGCTATCAGGGGCAGAGATGCCTATGTGTGTAGGAGGGGTGAAATGGGCATGCAATAACTCGCAAGACTTACCTCTTCTTTTTCTGGCCTGCTATAACTGCTGAACTCAGCAGAACTCAGGACCCTGGAGTCAGCCTATTTTGTGCCAAAAAATCCAAGCTTTTTTAGAACAGGTGTAGCATTCTTGACCATTATCATTTGTAGCTAAAATAAAACAGCAACATGAGTTGGATGTCAAAACAGATTCTGTAAAGTAAAACTGTTTAGCCAAATGAGAGATAATGTTGTTATAGAACAATTGTTGTCAAAGGTTTGATTGTTGACATGCTCTATAAAATACAATTTTAGTGAGTGCTTTAATACAACTCACTTTGATCACTTCTTTTCAACAGTGAGCAAGAGCAGTTGTTAACCTGGTTAATTGTGCATTCTGAATGCACTGAATGCAGTGTGTTTTATATAATCTCTGCAGGGCATAAAGTTAAATATATGCAAATTTTAATTGACCAATAAATCTGTGAAGTTCTGATAAATTGCTAAACACATGAGTAAATCATCTTACGGGATTCATTCATTTTCTGTACCTGCCCAACCCAATTCAGGGTTGCATGGATCTTAACATTTCTTAGCTTTTCATGTAGGTTTGAAGCTGTTAATTTGCACACTTGGCATATTTACATTCAGTTAAGATTCAGAAAAATCAACACATTTATTTGATTTAACTTTTGCATTAGACTGCACCAACACAAACAATGACAATAAGTGCCTTCAACAGATTGAAGGTGATGGAAAATCATGTGTGAACAAGTAAAAAGAAAAACAAACAAACAAAGTAAAATCTGTTGTTCCGTTTCAGTTGGGTTTTTGTTTAAGGGCATTATTTTATCTCAATTTACTAAAATGTTGGTTGCACACCTCCAACACACTCACTCTAACCAGCCTACACTCCTTAATAACACCTGCACTCTATACTCATCTACTGGCTTCAGTAGAAGAGGTGATGCCAAGACATGCTGAGATGATACAATCAGCTCTTTCTGTCTCTCTCCCTCCCTCCAGGTTCCTCCTGTTCTCTCTTGCGGTCTCCCTCCCACTCTGCATTTCCCTCTTTTGCCTCTTTACAACGAGCTGAAATATGACTAGGGCTCTAGAGAGAAATGTGTGTGAATATGTATGTATGTGTCTGCTCGAGGCTTTGAGACACGGGAAATTCTCTGTTCTCTCTCCCATAATTTTTTGTTATTTAGCGCATGGTTTTAGTGGTTTCATGGTGCGGTGTTGTAGCCCCAGATGGTAGATAGGCTTCCTTTGCCTGTACATGTGTGTGTTTTTTTCTCTTTAGCTGCAGAGAGACTGAATATGCACTCCTCCACACTTCTCTGCCAACACAGACAGTGTGTTTTAGCACAGGATTCTCACTCTGCAGAGCCCTGAGGTCCTGAATAAGCTCTATGATACCAGACAAAGATAAATGTGCAGTGCTCAGGCCACAGGCACACATCTCACCATGGAGAACAGATACATGTCCTGAGATTTGTGTAACAGCTCACCTTTTGTCTTAGTAATGTGCTACATTTCGTTACATTACTTTTTAGGGTAGGAAAACAGTTTACTCAAATTTGAGTATAATAATAATAATAATAATAATAATAATAATAATAATAATAATAATAATAATAATAATATTAATAACAATAATGTGTTTTTCAATATAAGTAACTATTACTTTTGAATTACCAGTTTGCAGATGTTCAATCTTAAATATCTAAGTATGATATGAATTGAAGTCTGAAAATCATTATTTTAGATCAATTGCATAGATTGCGTGCAGGTTTAGGACTGCAAGTATCCTGAATGAGGCCGTGTAAATTACATGCTATGGTGGTAAATAGCAACATGAGGATTATGGCATGTAGTTTTATAGCAAGTTATTTTACCTTCCTTGTCTGTGTTCATGTTGTTCATGCCAGTTTAACATTAAAGCTGTAATTTTTTTTACATTTACATTACCTTTACATTTTGAACCCAACCATTAACATCACTGTCAGTGCCAACATCTAGCTAGGTTTTAACTGAAAAATTGTCAGAGATGAAAACTTAGAAGACTTGTCTGTGACCACTAACTCATCAATTTGACAACTAACTTGTTAATTTAATCAATATTGAGGTGATCAGAAGGCAGGAAATCTAGTTCAATGTCTAAATTTATCATTATATGAATTACTAATGTGATAAAGTGACTTGATTTAAAACAACTAGTTTGTATTGCATCATCATATCTCTTCTGCTTGTATTTATGCATTTATTCATTCATTATCTTACGCTTAATCCACAAGTCGTCGCAGGCCAGGCCGGTGCTCACCTGGCAACTTTGGGCGCAAGGACAGGAACAGTCCTGGGTGGAACGCCAATTCACACACACACACACACAGTCATGCACACAGTCACACACTAATTTTAGAGACACCAGTTAACAGACTCTGGATAGCTCAGTTGGTAAAGCAACAGACTTTTAATCATGTACAATGACAATAAAGCTTTTCTCTCTTTCTCTGTCTCTCTAACATGCATGTCTTTGGACTGTGGGAGGAAACTGGAGTACTTGGAGTAAACCCACGAAGACACGGGGAGGAGATGCAGACTTCACACAGAAACCACTCTAGGACTGAACCTGGGACCTTCTTGCTGTGATGCAGTGGTGCTACCCACTGTGCTCAATTCAGTTCAACAGCTCAGTTCAGTTATAAAGTGCTTAATAGCTGTATAGAAATTTGACTTCACTGAAATTTGAGATCTCTGTCACTGCTTTCATGAATAAGTACAGGGGTGGCGCAGTACTCTAATATGTTAGTTTAATTACTGATTAAGCATTATTTCATACACTCAAAAACCTTTTCACACCAAGTTTGATTTTTATGGACGAAAAAAGAAGGCACGTCAAGTTCTGACGTAGAAAGTTAGAACATGAATGTTAAACATTAATACAGAATTGGTTGTATGGTGTATGTTGTTCGTGATCCTCTAACTGTCACTGAAATGGTCTTTGTTTATTTATATATTTTGCATACTGTGTTAGCCTAGTGGTCTAGGTTTTAAATCCCACCTCTGCCAAGTAGCCATAATTAGGTCCTTAAGCAAGATCCTTAACCACCACTGCTTGGATTGTAAGACTGTATGAGTTGTAAGTCACTCTGGATAAGGGTGTCTGCTAAATGCTGTAAATATAAATATATAGGATTTTTTAAATCGGCGTCATGTAACAAGTAGCACAGCAATTAAGAATATTTTTAACAAGATTTGTACTCTAACCTCTGCTGCCAATAGCATTAAAATAATGTATCACTGTAAAATAAAAAAAGACTTTTATTTACAGTCGCCCAAGAAAAAATGTACTGTGAGATTTCATAGTAAATTGTAAATTGTAAGTTCATTGTAAATTGACAGTTTTAATGTGAACTTTCACAGCTTGACCATAAAGTTCACAGTTTTACTACGAATGTTTGATGGTAATTTGGCCACTTCTACTGTCAAGTTTCATAGTACAATTGTAATCTTGCTTGACTATGAACTGACCGTAAATTATTCCACAGCTCTACTATGAATTTTGATGAAAATTTCATGGTTCTACTGTCAAATTTCACAGTACATTTTTTCCTGGGTCTGCTTCGGTGAAGATCTTATGTCTTATTAAATGTAATTACTGTTCAATTTTGGTTATATTCAGCCAGGCAAAAACTCTTCTAAATGTAATCTGCTCGTCTGGGTTCCCCATTTTAGCCTAATTCCTAAGGAGTTTTTCCATGCTTTGCTACTTTTGCCTCTGGCTGTTCATGTGAAGTCTAGACTTGGCAGTGTCTGTTGTTACAGGCAATAAATTCATTCATTGAATGAACCTTAACAGCTTTAGTTTTCAGTTTGTGATCTCAAAATAGATTAGAAGAGGCTCAAATCTTTTACTGTGCTCAATGCAAATTATTAAAGCATGATAGTAACACAAAAGAGCTTATAAACTAAGCCAGCTAGCCAGCTAGCTTATTTATAGTTATTATTTTTCTAAATTGTGGATGTTGTAGTATTTTAAATGATTTGCTCCTGTTATATGAAATCTTCCATTTACCTTTAACTTGCAGCTATCTTTAAAAGTACGTATGTGTGTATGTGTTTAATTAGCATGAGCAGGCTTTGGTCTGTATTGTGTTTTGTATGCTGGTATTTAGCATACGCTGGTTTAGATATTATGATGATCATCGTGTGTCCGTCCATCACAGGGGAGATATAAACATTTGGGATATGCCAATTAATTAAGGTACACAAGCTGGGCCAGAAAATGAACCTGGGTCTCTGGTGCCATGAGTCAGCAGATTTTTATTAGTTGAAATCGTATGGGCTGATTTAATTAAAAAAAAAAGACCCAAATATTTACTTTAGGCTGAGATTAAGGGCAGAGTTAGGTGTAGGTGTAATATTAATAAGCTACAGTAACATTGTGGGGACCAAATGTTCCTACAAGAGAATAGAAAGATCTGACATTTCCCATGTCCCATGTAGGGACATTTCTGGTCACCACAGGGAAAATAGTTTTTTTTTTAATAGAAACTGCAAGTTTCTTTTGAAAAACCAATGTATATGTGTATATGGTTAGGTGACGGTATAGGTGAAACATAAATGTTCTACAGTAATCATTATGTCAATGGGAAGTCCTCACACGGATAGCGAGACAAATGTGTTTGTGTGTGTGTGTCTGGCCCTTATCCTCTACAGCAGTAGAGCAGATTCCCAGTAGAGCGTGAATCACTATTGCTGAATAAGCATCTGGCTTGCCTGCTGAGGAAACTCAAGAGCTCACTTTTCTAACCCTTTTGCTCCCACTGTCACGTTTTTTCACTCGCATGCCTTCTCTTTCTTTCTTCCTTCTTCTGTCTTTCCTCTCATTCCTACTCACTTATAAAGGCAATCACAAAGTCAAGGGTGCCCAGGCATGTGAGTTGGGGATATTATGTGCACACTAACTTACTCCATTAGTGCAAAGTAAATTTTATGTGTTTGTCTAAAATCATGTCACATTTTTGCAGTTTGGTGCAGATAAGTTATGTGATTCTGCTTTTTTTCTATTTTGTAGCACCTTAATATTTTCTGGTTTGTCCGAGTGTGTGGGAGTCCAGATGTGCCACAGATGTTTGTATTTTATATTCTTTCTTTCTCCCTCGCTCATGCACTACTGTTAGCCATTTCTCAACACGAAAATCACAATATATGGAAACAGGACATGCTTCCCTTCACTGTTAGTCATTAATGGCTGTCTTTGAAGTGCTCCTTGGACTGGTTAGAAAGAGACCAGTATTGTCTCTGGTGTTTGAGGATCAAGGCACTGTGATCAGCTTGGTTTTTGACTCCGTCTTTACACATAAAAAAACAAATGTAACGCAGAGCGAACAGAACGGCATGCCTCCTGTTGCAGTAATTGCAAACACGCGCGCGCATACACACGCACACAGACACACGCACGCACAGACACACACACGCACACAGACACACGCACGCACAGACACACACGCGCACACATGCACACAAACACCAAATGCACAGACACACACACTTAGCTCCTAGGGAAAAATGAGAGGTGCTCGATGCTCCCCCTTCACTGCTGTGTCCTGTAAATTATTGACTGTTACAAGCTTATCTCAGTTACTACTGCAGTCACAGCGTTGTTGAGCTTGTGCGTCTGCACATGCTTAGACACAAAGCTTTAATGGTATCATAGATGGTGATCATCCAGAATTGGCCCTATAACTTCTCCTGCTATCTTCCATTTCAAATAGCATTGTGGTTCACAACATTTTTTTTTGATCAATGGGGCAATAACATACAGTACATTAATCACTACTCTGCGTATCTGTGTGTATTTAGGCTATGTCATATTTCTAAAAAGTAATCTGGTCAAATGTATAATTGTGAAATAGTTTTAATGGAGAAGAACACTCACTTTGTGAGTTCTGCCAGTTCTTCAAGATATCAAGTGAATAGGATGGATTTTAAAAAAGGATTATGCTGTATATAGGTGTTTAACATGGAACAATGTACTCACGCTGAACCCCACCCAAATGCAGTATGTGGTAATGCAACATGAGAACAACACTACTATTTCCAGTACATGACAATGCATTTCCAGTAAAAGGCATTCATGCAAAAAAGGTAAAGGAGGCAGCTATAAAAATAAACTAAGTCCAACTTCAATCTCATGCATCTTCAATCACTTCCAGCTTCAATCACATCCAGCTCAGATTGAATTATTCTGCAATCTTATCCTGGCTTCAAACCCATATACTGTAGCTTCAATTTTATCTAATCTTCAGTCTCATCCAGCTCATATCTCATAATTTTCCAAGCTCAATCAGCTTCAATTTCACTTCAGACTCTGCCGGGTTTACTCTCATTCAACTTGGACCTAATTCAGCTCCACTCTCACCCGAGTGGCACAATGACACAGACTGCCTCACAGCTCCAGCATCCTGGGTTCAACCCCAACCTCAGTCTCCACCTGTGTGGATTTTGCATGACCTCCTTGTATCCGTGTTGGTTTACAGTAAGCACAGGGAGCAAGGCAAGAACAACCCTAGACCCTAGGGCGTCAATCCATCATAGGGCTTGCAAACACACACACACACACACACACACACACTAAGTGCGCATTGGAAACACCAATTAACCTAACACACACGTCTATGGAATCTGGCAGGAAACCAAAGTACCCGGGGAAAACCCACACATGCTCAGACTCCACACAGGCAGAGCCCAGGGTCGGGATCAAACCAGAGATTTCGGAACTGTGAGGCAGCAGTGTTAACTAAATTAATAATAACCCAAATAAATACACAAACAAAAATAACAGTCTAATCAAGTTTTCAGCCTTCAGAACTACAAACTCAGTCAGCTACAAACTTATCCAGCTCAGATCTCATCCTTTTCCAATCTTAATTGGCTCCAATCTCACCATATCCATATCCATGCTCATCCGGCTCCACTGTCAATAAGCTCCACCCTTCAGATATCACCTAACTTCAAACTCATTCTATTCCAGTCATATCCAGCTACCAAACTTTTCCAGCTCAAATATCATATAACTTCAATCCAATTCAGCTCCAATCTAGCTTTTATACTTTCCCAAATCTACTCTCATTCATACTTTCATCCAGCTCCAGCTCCTTATCCATCTCAGATCATCTCATCCAGAGGTGATACTGATGTTTATGATAATTATTATGTAATTTATGTTATTTTTGTATAGGCAATTCTAACATCCAAAAATATTGTAATTAGTGTAGATTTTGTGCCTCCATTTTTTGTGCTACAACAGGAATATGACTGTGAGGCAGTGGCGGCTGCTTGTCTTTCAAAGAGAGGAAGATCTACAACACAACATTTGAAAATTCATTTATGCGTAAATTATCCCCTTCATTCCTTTTCAAGACAATGATCTATGCCCTATAGTACCAGGTGAGTGTATTTTCCAGAGACTTGACCAGTGTCCCCTCAGTGGCCAGCAGAGCTAGACTGCTTAGACAGCCTTGGCCAGTTGTGTTGTGGGTGTAAGACTTAAGCCTAACATTGGAAACTCCTTTCTACACCCGCAGATATAGCTGTAATTGTTGGAAGTAACAATAACAGGTTGTACAGCTGAGGCTTTGCACTGTAAAACAACGAACTAACAAAATGATCTTAAACTTGAACTTATTTACAGTGTAAGAAATAATATAATTTCAATATTTTATAATTTAAAGTTCTAATAATTTCACCAAGCAAATTCAAGAAATGTGTTGCAGTTTGTCATTTGACTTCACTTACAAAATCCGTGATGGGACTGAACTCCCAATGATTAAATAACTGTGTATATGTCAAAATAGCTGTCAATCAAAATGATATTCAGTCTTTTGGCTGATCATCCAATCCTAATGCGTCCAGGCCAGATCAGGTGAGCTCACAGCTCCATTCACCCCCAGAGATGCTAGGGCGTCACAAAATAGAGGCATTTATACAGTAATAACTGTTTCATGCAGTCTCATTGTCGTGAATGAATACTCAGCTTCTATGGGCAAATGCATTAACCATACACCATATGAAAAAAAACAATTTAGTGAAATCTATGGCACTGACGCTACGGCAATGCATGAGACATTAACAAAATCAATTTGAATTGTGATAAGTAGCTGATTCTGAACAAACTCATCTTAGAGATAAATGTATTTTACCGCATTTGTAGTCAATAGAATGTTAACACAACTGTACATATTTGACCATTTAATTTTTGACATTTCCCTTGCAGTCTTAGAGAAATCATGACTGCTGTGAGGTCAGGCCATGACTCACTGCTGGCATTCTAATTCATGTCCAAAGTGTCTGATGGAGTTAAGGTCAAGACTGTACAATATTCTTTTTCACTACACAGTAGTCTTGGCCTTAATGATACTTCTTGGAACATGGAAAATGCATTTAATTAAAACTGTGAACCGTGAATAACAGAGGCAGCACTTAGTTCAAAGCCAAAAGTCTTATTTAGCGCTTCAGAATGTTGTGAACAACTTCAGTATTAACCCTAAACTATGGTCATGTATGTAAGGAAAAAGTTTTGTTCCTGCATTTACTTGACCTTTGCATAGAAAGAGGTTGGGTGCGGCGCTTTACAAGAGCTGCTACACTCGAGAGTGATTTGTTCCATCTGTCACATCTTCCTGCCACAAGACCCTTATCTCTCTTGCAATGTTTCACCTTGATCAAGATCTGATTGCACGTGCAAGCATTCACTCAACTCTACCCAGCCAAATACCTGAACATCTTAGCCTCTTTGATCATTCCATGTCAAATTTAGAAAGAGTTATACATTCCCTCTGGGCCTCTGACCCAGTTAGTCAGTTTGTTCTAGCTTCTAGTGCCCTTGGGCATGTTTATGTGCCCTATTGGCCTTTTTATGCATGATCTGCTGCCTAATACAATTACATGGTTTCTTGCCTGACCTTGCTCCTACATTTTCAAACTTTTCTTAAAAGATTTTTAGGATCTTTAAAAAAGGCTTTAGGTAATATTGGATAGAAAGTTTTTAAATGCTTTGGAATCCACTGACATCATTACAACCAAGAGAAGAGGCACTTTGAGATGAGAAAACTTTTTGAAGTCCACAATGGGCTTATCGTAAGTCTTAACAAGCTCGAGAACCAGACATCATCATCTTAAAGCATGGCAGTCATTCTGTGGAATGCTAAGCCAAAGGGACTTGTTGTCTTTAATCTGTCCAAAAGGACTGTCCCATTAACATACTTAAAATGTAAATAAATGTATTAATATTGGGTACCCTGAAAGGCGCTATATAAATCAAAAGTATTATTAATATGATAAAAAAGGGCACAGAAATTAATCAAAAGCATAGCAATAGTTCCCTAAACACATTACTATATTCGTGACATCCTTCTGTGTATTTCTGTACCTAAATCATTCATAGACACATAAAGCTACAGCATAATTAACCAAAACCTTTATAATGTCCCAAACAAAAAAAGTTTTGTTTGTTGTTAATTTTTAAAATGTGCATTTGTTCATGAGGACTAGACAAATTCCTTTGTTTTTCTGGTATTGTGATATGTGTGTGTGTGTGTGTGTGTGTGTGTAAGTATACCATACTGAGTAATACTATACAGGTTACAGTATTGTACCAGGTATTGACTAAATAGCCAGTATACTTCAGTGTCTCCCATACACTGATTTATTTACTTTTAACACTGCCCATTACATTGATTTCCTTTTTTACTACTTAAGATAAAAAAGTAAAATATTTTTATAGAGTCTTATAGTACAAAGCGGATTCCAAAAAAGTTGGGACACTAAAGAAATTGTGAATAAAAACTAAATGCAATGATGTGGAGATGGCAAATGTCAATATTTTATTCATAATAGAACATTGATGACCGATCAAAAGTTTAATCTGAGTAAATGTAACATTTTAAAGGAAAAATATGTTGCTTCAAAATTTCACAGTGTCAACAA
>JAUZSU010135087.1:0-16173 GCA_034780255.1 Parotocinclus maculicauda | reverse complement strand
GCGCACACACAGACACACAAACATACATACACACAAGACACACACTCATGCAAAGACGCACATACAAGCATGCATAAACAAACACAAAAACACAAACAAACACAGACAGACACAAACGCATACATGCACAGACACACGCACACATACACACAAACATACATACACACAAGACACACAGACACACACAAACAAATGCATGCAGACACACAAAGACAAACAAACACACAGACACCCATACCCATACATAGACGCGCATACAGGCGCACACAAACAAACACAAAAACACACAGACACACAAAATTAGAGCGATTCACAAGTTTCCTCCATTTCTACATTACACAGATATAAAAAGCATTACAGCTCGTTAAAGATTAAACATTAACACTCGTGCGTGCGTGCGTGTGTGTGTGTGTGTGTGTGTGCGTGCGTTCGGTTTTACCCATCTTTCCGTGCTCCCTGCAGAGACTCCTGTACTCGAGGCAGTAGTGTAACCAGGCAGGCATTGCTCATGTGCTGGATCTCCATCATTCTCTGTTGATGAGCTAAACCGTTCATATGGCTCTGAAAATTCTGTTCAGAGAAGAAAGCGGATAAGAACACGAGTACAGCTGCTGGAGAGGTTTGAGGTTTTGAGGCTGATTCTAATAACAGAGAGACGTACTTGCTGGTTGTGACAAGTGATGTTACAGATGTAGCAGAAGTATTTGCTAGGGACGTCTCCTCCAGCTTCCCTGGACGTGTCCGCTTTGCCCTCGGCTGCAGTCGGCGAGCCTGCGGGCTCTTCCTGAGTCGAGCTGCTCTGCTCATCTGCATCTTTCAGCGTCGTCTCGGGAACTTCCACCTGCTGCCAAAGCACAAGATCAGTCTCTAACGTTGCTCGATCTCCACAGCGCCTTACAGCTCTTACTCCGTGTAATACTGACCTCTGCTGCTCGGCTTTGCTCCACCGCCTCGGCTGCTTCTGAGACGGCCTCGGTCCCGTCTTCTTCCAGGATGCCCTCTGAGGATAGATTTGAATGATTATTTATTTTATTATAGATGTTAGGACCTCCAACTCCAACCCCCAGACATGCCTGAGTGATTCCCAGCTAGCTAAATGCCTCTGTGCCCCCCAGATACCACATTTAACTAAATATGAGGCTGCAAAACATTTTTATAAATGGTTTTCCATGATTTCTGCCTTTCATTCCCAGCACGACATCCCCGCAGACATAAGTTGGGCCAAAAGCTGTGTCAAACGCTCCAGGATTGGATTTAATCAGGACCAGACCAAAGGCCTTTTCACGCTGAGTTTTTATTGATTTTAACGTACGTAAAATCCTTTTTTCAATGTTTTTAAAAAGAACACGCATGCATTAACGCCGTCCTTCACACCGAGTCAAACTGACGGACTGCGTAAAGTGTTTAATCAGAGCCTGGTTTAATTTTTACATTAAAATCAGGCAGACCAATCGGAGCTCGGTTGCCGGGCAGAACAGCTCACCCTGCTAGAGCAGAGCACAAGAGCTTATAAGACTTTATAACATGACGGGGTTGTGGGTTTTATCTAAAGTTGGAATACGACGTCAAATCAATTGTCATCGAAATAATTTTTCGGATCTCTGTTTTTGGAAAATGCACAGTTACCTCCAGTATCAGGATCTCCAGCAGGCTGCTCATACTCGGCATTCGGGGAGGCTTCTGTCTCCAGAGCGTCGCTTCTTCTGAGGCACACAGGAAAGTTAACGCTCAATATATTAATAATAATAATAATATAATAAATTGTTTACACATTATTTACATTTCTCAACTCAGTACGCAAGAATTTTTATTTTTATTTTACTTTGTACTTAAGAGTTTTATTTGTATTTACTATTTTATTGTTTCATGTGCACCTTTATGCCGAGACACATTCCTAGTCCGTGAATCCTGTTCACTGACAATGGCAATAAAGTCGGATTCTGATTCTGATTCTGAAGATCCTAAAGTGACGAAATAATGCCGATACGCATCATTTTAGGTTCTTCAATTCAAGGTTCCTCATCATTATTGTCTTATAAGCTTTAGCTTTTTCATTCTCTGAATTATTAAACTCTTCATACTATTCATAATCATTTTCTCTAAAATGTTTAAAGTTTACCTGCTCTTTTATTTGAATCATCTCAGCTCTCTCTGTTCATATTGTAGTTTCTGTTTATTTACTGTATAACTATTACTATGAACTAATTGAGTTCATTTTTATTTCTCTTCTTGGTCCCCCAAAGGTTTCTTCTTTATAATGTTTGGGGAGTTTTTCCCGTGCCACTGCGTAATGTGGGCCCAGGCATACGTAGGGATTGACCTTATGATTCAGAAGATCGTCTAAAATGGTAAAGATGCTTTGATACAATGCTCCAAACTAAAACTAAACTGCTTTAGAAATAAAGTTGACTTTGAGTACATTATTATTTCTCCTATGTAAACGTGCTTAACGATAAAAAAACACTTTACCCTTCTGTCCTCTGTTTTTTTGCTTCTGGCTCATCCGGCTGCTGAGTAGACGACTCACTGTTTACGTCTGCAGCCACAGCAGCTTCGTCTGCAGCAGAAACCAAACACCAATCAACACACAGAGGCAGCAACATGAAACGAACGAATAATCGAAGGTGGTCTTTCCTACCCCGGCTGCTGCTTGCCGCTGCCTGGCTGTCGGTGCCGACTGCAGGTCTCTGTTCGTTCTCCCGCTTCCGGTCGGGCTGCCGTGACTGGAAATCCTGCGTACAAACCACGTCGTTAACTACGCACTCGATCAGCAGGTTTATCGTTAATGAAGCATTTACGGACAGCAGTCTTCAGACACGATTCCAACTCCTTTCCGTTTGTCAAAAGACATTCCTTTTCGCATATCTTCTTGCATATGTTTTTAAACGCAAAAACCCCGAAATGAAAGGCAATTCCGTAAAAAACTGTAAGCAAAATGTTGTATCACAGCTTCACCATGAACAAATAATCGTGTCAAAACATTTTTTTCTTGATTTCTGCAGAATAACAATTCAAAACAATGTGTACTTTTCTTGTATAACAATTTTTTATTTTTTTTTACAAAAATAATCGTTGGTCCCCTTAGTTTAATTTATCTATGAACAATAACAGTTTCACCAAAGGTAAATCATTAAGTGCAATCTAAAGTTAAAATCAAAGTAAACAGACCAGCTCACTGAGAACAGAAAGTCAAGTCTGATTTATTTCTATAGCCCTTTTTTATGGAGCATCCTCTCATAGCAGCTTTACAATTCCAGATCTTTTAAATTATTAAAACGATCCCAAACTGAGCAAGCCTAGGGTGACAGTGGCTAGGAAAACTCCCTAAACGTTATAATACTTTAAACAGATAATGAATTAAAGACGTTAACTGATAATAAGTTCACAGTAATAGTTTAAGTATATAGACACTAAATAAACAATATTAATAAATATTAATAATAATTAATATTTTTTTTATTTACAGGTCCGAAGATGTTTTGCCTTTCCTTAGACTAGGGGACGATCACTCAGAGACGATGTGCCTCCAAGGACCTCCCACTGAGAAATGATTTTAAAATCTATTTTGTTACCTACTATATTACTAACTTAAATATTATTATTAATTAAAATTATACTATTTACTTAAATGTACTATTACTTTAATATACTTTTAAGTATTTACTTAATTAACATCTAGGCCACCCATGGAGGTCCCTTTTTGAGTCTTGGTTCCTCCCAAGGTTTCTACCTTCTACATTTAGGGATTTTCCTTGCCACTGTCGCCCTAGACTTTCTCCCTTTGGGATTGGCCTTTTAAGATCATATAAGATTATAAATCTGCTCCGTTATGAAAACCTCTATAGAAATACATTTGAATTTGAATGATGCTTAATAATAAAAAGTGGTATCAAAATTATACGTTTTAATCTTTCAGAATGTCAAACACGACTCGGTTTCTTTAAGTGCCCGAATAAATAAAAAAAGAGAAAAAGAAATAGATATTTATAAACATAGAACATATACTGCTCACAAAAATTAGGAGATATCCCATAATGAAATATCCCCTATTTTTTGTGAGCAGTATATGTTTTTTATTCGTTCTATATTCATAAATTAACATTTAATACCATCTCAAAAGCGTCGATCCAGGTCTTTGCCCCGTGGCCCGAGTCGTGTCCGACATTCTGAACGTTTAAAACGTATAACTTTTTAACACTTTTTAATGTTCAGCATAATCCATTCTGCTGTCAGAAAGAACTGAACACACTTTACATGTGTTTAGACTTTACACGGTTAAAAGCTGTATTTTAAAAGATTAAAGTATTTTAAAATTAAGTAGTGTAGCTGAGTTTAAAAGAAGAATTGGTGTATAAAAAGGTTAAAGCTGCCATTTCGGACTAAAATGCAGTGACGGTGTTTCAGAGAGTCGATCGTAACTATAGTTTGGGTTTAAGATCAGGATTTATGGCGTTACTGAATATTAATGTCTAATTATGAGAGATTTAGCTTAGTTTATTTAAAATATATTCTGTATATTTTGGTTTGGTTATGTTTATTACAAATTTGCATTACTAAGAAGACTCAGAACTGACTCCAAATGGTGCAGTGACAAGACATGAAGCCTTCCCATAAATAACTGAACAGCGTTATATATGTTCATTTCTTCTCTAGCACATATTCGGTCATTTAAGCAAACCGTAACGATGACAAACTCAAGATTTAGAGCAGGGACTGTGTGCTGATTGAGTGGATAAGGTCCTGGCCTGAATACAAGGTCCAGAGTTCAAATCCCACCTCTGCCAAGCTGCCAGTGTTGGGTCCTTGAGCAGGGCATATAACCCACTTCGAGTCACTCTTCATAACAGCATCTGCTAAATGAATAAATCTAAATGATAGTGACCATCTTCTTTGTTCTTCTTATTTTGAATAAATAAATAGGGCACAGCTCCAGAGACACAGGTCCCAGAGACGCCGTAGCTGTGTGGAGTGTGAGTGTGCATGTGTCCTGAGATGGACTGGAGCTCTGTGTTAATATCCAGCCACCCTGTAAGCCTGGATCAACAAAGTGAGCGAAAATAAGTTTGCCGATTTAAGTTGAGCCATCTCGTTATTTTCAATAAACTTTATTTCCTATTAATAGTTTCACATTTTAACGTCGCTGTTCCTGGTCTTGGACTTGGTACTGGTCCAGATCCAATCCCTGGAAAATTAGAACCCCGGTCACTGCAGCAGTGCCGGGAGATGATCCCCTCGATTAGCTTCCTCTCCCTCAGATGTATGTCACACTTGAACCGGCCAAACTCAAGCCTCGAACCCCAGATGCTGAGGAGTTGAGCTATATTATGATATTTAAATATATATATAACATTTTAGTACATATTTCAGGCCAAAATGTAAAAAAAGATGTCATGGTAGTGAAGGCAAACGTGCATGAAAATTAATCGTGATTTATTTGGGTCGGGAGGGGGCACTAGACAGGAGGATCATCCCAGCTGGGCTGGACTGGTGCTCCAAACAGGATCTATGCTCAGGTCTTGGGTCTCACAGCAAACGAGGGGTTGTGACCGTCCCATTGGCCCATTCTCACATCTAAACACCCAGCCCAGATTTACCATAACTCTGCAGCCTGAGCTTCTCTAACATGTGGTTCTGGAATGAATTCGGACTCAGGAGCAGGTGGTGGAGCAAAGCCAAAAGTGAAAGCATCAAAGAGTCTGCCAGAACCATTATAAACCAGTTGTGCTGGAACATTGATCCAAAGCAGGTGTGGGTCAGGCTGCAGTGGTGGGATCTGGGACGGCTTGATAAGGGATAAGTGTGCATCAGCAGTCACAGGCTCTCTGAAAGCAGTTACACTTCAGCAGAGGGACGATCAAGTGTCAAAAAGTCCGTCATTCAAATTCATGAATAATTTGCGTGTGTGCCGACAGTTAAACGTGGATCGAGTTTGAGTTGGGTGCAAAGTGTTTCAAGACTTCTGGGACGGCTGCCAAACCACAAAAGTGGACCGTTTAGTGCCCAGAGAGAGGCTCTGTCAGATCCAACTGACAAGAAACATAATGGGAATTTACAAGCGCTGATCCATCGGCAGCTTTGCATCATGGGAGCCATGTTCTGGAACTGGACGTTTTATTCCAGCTGCAAAGACAGACGACGTTTTTGGGCGACTTTTTTTGGACGTTTTAAAGTTCTGTCCTGTTAAAAGGGACCTACGCGCCGAGGTTTTGCCACCTTCATAGGTAATTCTGTTTAACAGACCAACAGTGTCCCGTTTTCAGGCGTTTGCATGTCCAAAAACTGTCGAGTCCAAAAACTTCCTACAGCAAAATGAAAGCTCTTACACAAACAGAGGGATCTTACACCTCAATAAGATGTAGTTCCAGTCAAACAGGCTTGTTCCCTCCAAATGGGGGTTCTTTCTACCCCAAATTACCACCAAAACAAGCTACTAAGAGCTGCTTTAACCAAAGCACAGAACTTTTTCTGCTAAAACAGGGGATCATTAAGAGGTTTATTTCACCAGAACAGCAGCTTATTGTCCTGAATGGGCTTCTTACACAAAACTGCTTCTCCATAAAGCAAAACAAGTATGGGTTTCCTCCACCGTAAGTTATGTTTTTACCCAAATTAAGTTTTATTTTCTAATCAAGTAAGCGAGCAACTTTTGTAAAAATGTCTTGATGATTGACAGACAGACAGACAGACAGACAGACAGACACTGATGCTTTTGTAGCACCATAATATTCACTCATTGATAAAAAAGAACAATGCAGCCAGATAAAAATGTCGAACTGCTGCCTTTGTTTGTTCTGGTGTCATGAACATAAACCTGGATTGAAATGGACTGGAACCTTAATCGTTGTTAGTGACGAATCCGGGTTCTGTTTTGGATCAGATGATGGTCGGGTTCGATAATGGAGGCCTTGTGGTGAGGCTTTAACCTGCCTTTGCTATAGAGCGACACTGTAACCCTACTGCTGGTGTGATGGTCTGAGGATCTATCGCATAAGACAGTCGGTCACCCCTGGTAGTGATACGAGGGACACTAGCAGCTCAGCGATAAGTGCAGGACGTTCTGTCACAATGTGTATCGCCAGGATTACATTCATGGGATCACCTGGGCCGGGACGCCGGCTTCGATAAAGTACGACTGCGCAGGATCTAAAGGTCCAGCTGGAACATCTGTGGGTAAATATTAAAGGTAAACCTTTATACCTCCTAAAAAGTCATGTCATCTTGTATCCAGACTAGAGACACCCTAAGAGGGGAACTAGAACTTTCAATTGTACATTATAACCCGTTAAACTTATCCTTTTACTTGAATATCGTAATCAATTATTAATTATTAATGAATTGATTAATCCACACGGGGTCACGGGCCAGATGGTGCCCACCCGGCAACCCTGGGCACGAGGGCGGGAACAAGCACCAGTCCATCCTAGCACATAAATACAGTCACACACTAAGGGCCACTTTAGAGACACCAATTAACCCAACATGTATGTCTTTGGACTGTACCCAGAGTAAACCCACACAGACACGGGGAGGACCCAGGCCGCTCCACCCTGGGATTGAACCCGGGACCTTCTTACTGTGAGTCAGTGGTGCCACCCCATTTATTATCCATATAAAGACTAATATAAAACAAATATCGCTTATAACTTTGATTATCTGGTTACAGCAGCATGTTAAGCTCTGCTTAAACTACTAGATGGTAGGTGAACTGTCTGTTCTCGTAGTGGACATGGATGTGGGATCAGGAGTAAAGACCCGAATTAGTGTTATAGCCCTGGGTCTGGACATTTATGTCGCAGTTAAATAAAATTAAGAGAGAAAGAGAAGAGACATTATTTAAATGTGAGGAAAAACGACAGGTTTTATCAGACTCTACTGATCTGTTGTATTATTTATTATCTCTCATCCTTTTCCTTCTCGTCCGTTCGGCGTCCATCCCCCAGCCCCCAGATTTGAATTGTCTCAGACTTTCAGCAACTCAATTACGCAGAGACCCCGTGGTGAAAATTACAGCCGTTTTTCCATAATTTCTCTCTTTCCGCTGGGGCGGCTTGACCACTCCCTGCTGTCCATTCCGTCCTCCTTCCTCCTCCGCTTCCTCCTCCTTTTTCTCTCTTATTCTTCTCGTGCACTTACTCCACACCTGTCTCCTGCTTCTTCCTTTTCACTTTCTGTACGTAGAAGTTATCGCGTTTCTATGGCTGACTGAGATGAAATAATGACTAAATGGAGTTGTTTGTTCGGTCCTCTCAGCCAGCACGGAGAGAACCAGAGCGAGTTTCTGTAACCATCATGTTTTATGACACTCTTATAACGGTCGTTACTGCAAACACCAGCGAGCAAAGCTGTGGAGCTTGAATAGCGCCGACTGTAAACGTAAATATGACACAAGAGCAGAGATGGTGAGTGTTTACATCTGACAGAACGACGGGAGGCCTGGGAGATTAAACCAGAATCTACAGTATAAGAACTAATAATGGTTATGATCTGGCAGATCCATTTCTGGTGTTGTTTTGATGTTCGGTCACAGTCTGTTGGGGGACCGTGCAAAAAAAAAAACGGATCTAAACTATTAACGACTAAGGACATCGGTTCTGTGACCTTTAATGGAAGGGCAGGTGAAAGTGCTCATGGGGGCACCCCCTATAACCTGCTCAGATTGGCTAAAATGCAAAACAAATCGAAAGACATAATGAGGGGTCCGGCAAACAGGTGCGTGAGCCCCGGGGAGCGGCTCCAATAGAGCCAGATAGATCTATAGACTCGGATCAATACGCTACATTACTGACACGTCTGGGGAGAGCGCGGGTGGGGTGTGTGTGTGTGTGTGTGTGTGTGTGTTTGTAGGGTGTATTTGTGTCCAAACGTGACAGAGCTGGTTATCAAAACATAGAGTTTGTTGACATTTCCTTAACATTATTCATACCTTTAATTACTTTCTCATTTGCTTGATCCTGTACAGGGTCGCAGGAGAGCTGGGGCCTAGCTGGGGCTTAGCTGGGGCTTAGCTGGGACCTAGCTGGGGCTTTATAGGGCGCACACACTTACAAACACAGACGGCAAACTGAAACGAGCATGTCTGAAACACTCGGGGTTGAACCAAAGACCTGTTGAGCGGGTTTATTTTCGAGAGATTTACTCTACGAGAATAAACGGATCCGATTTTTAAGTGCGCTACGTTTTTGGCCTCTGTAAGCTCACTGTGTGTTTCGGCTTTCTTTAACTTCCCTTCTCTCAGTGTGGCACAGAGATTTCGCCCTTTTTCACATCATCAGCTTAAGTGAAGATGAGTGCAGGAAGCTCTAGATTGTGTTTTTGGTTGTTTATGAACAGGTTAATAATTCTCTAATAAACAATAAAACGCTTCCTTACAGTCACTGGGAGCTTCATCATCATCATCATCATCATCATTCTCCAGTTTTTAAGCTTTAGAACACCACGTTTTTATAATCAGCCTCTTTTTTTATTGTATAAGCTCTTGCAGGAAGAGCTGTTCTGCCCGGCAACTGAGCTCTGATTGGTCAGTCTGATTTTAAGGCAGAAATGAGAACAGGGTATGATTAAAAATCCTTTACCCTTGCCTTGTTGTTTATCTATTTCACTTGTGCTCTTGGTGTGATATTAGCAGGACACCCACACCTGACCCGAGTGCCAACGTTAGCATTAGCAGCTTAATCTTATTATAGATAGCTTTGATGCCACCTCGTTTAAAGTCCTGATTCTTTACATCCAGGGTAAAGTTTTGATCCTGTCCGAGTTCACTTGACCAGTTTATTTCTCCTCCCTCTCGAGTTGTGGCAGATAGGGTGCCCCCATCTAACACAGTTACCGTCCATCCATCCATTATCTTCCGATTTATCCACACGGGGTTGCGGGTCAGCTGGTGCCCACCCGTCAACCCTGGGCGCAAGTGCAGGGACAACCCTAGATGGGGCACCAATCCATCATATGCAGACTCCACACAGAAAGGACCCAGGCCGGCCCACCCTGGGATTGAACCTGGGACCTTCTTGCTGTGAGGCAGCGGTGCCAGGTACCAGTATGACCTAATTCTCAGTGCAGAACCATCTCTGTCCTACTGGAACTCCTCCTGAGTGCTAAGACAAGCATCCAGGTGTTCGTTTACAGTTATGATGGTTTGCTGGACCTTCAGGATAAATGAGTCCATGCTTTTGTTTTCCTGCATTACTGGAAAACATTTCCTCCTGAACTTTTACGAGACTGGCACCTGCTTATCTCTCTGACTTACTGCATTTGTGCAGATCCACTCCTGCTCTTTGTTCCCTGGACTTTGGTCTGCCTTTCTTTGGTCAGAGGGATTTTTATCAGTGCTGCCACCAGACTGTGGAACAACGACATGGATCCTGGGTTATTTCCGAAAAGTCTCAAGAAAGCAAAACTCAGATACGACAAACTCGGCCCGTTTGAATGCAGCACAAACAAGGCGGTGATGTTCCGAGAGCTTACAAAAACTCTACGATGGAAAAAGGAGGCTGAACCAAAAAGAACATTTTCTCATTTCTCAGATTTTTGGATTCCTTCTGAATTAGACTGTGGATGCATAAAAAGTAAGGAAGTGTTTGAAGCAGCACCTTTATGATGGGATGCTTTATTAAGGCTCTTGTTTTTACTCGCCGTCCAACTAACCTCTGTGTTTGAGTTGTCTGAAATTCGTTCATGACCCTAGTCGGTTTTGTTACTGCACTTTTAGCATTAGGTAGAATTTAGGACGTTTGTAAGGTCCCTCGATTGAAAGTCATCGAGTTTGCATTTGTTGCGAGCTTTCTTGCTGAGGAGTCGCGAATCATTTAATCCAGTTGCCGTGATAAAAACTTATCGATTTAAAGATGTTCCGAGCAGCTCAGAGTGTGAAAGCTTGTTGATGGATAAAGCTCCGGTTGCACAAAGCTCTGTAACTCGACACGACTCCAGATCCAACCAGGCCTTAAGCAGCGGGCCAAATATTTCAATTTTTCCATCAATATTTTATCACACGCTCAGCCGGAAACATGCACACTGAGGATTTGACCGTAATGGCCCCCCATCTGTTTATAGACCTGGGAGGGGTGGATTAGACAGGGGTCCAGGCAGTGCCCTTTGACAGCGACAGACGCCCAGAGACGAGCGAACACACGGTCTGTATGTAGTACAGCCTGATGAGTGAGAGGCACAGAAATGCTAAATGGTGTATGAAATGAGGATGTAAATTCCAGACACCCTGAATCGCTCCCCGTGGCTTCGGTTCGTCTCCTAAAACCTGAATACGGGCGTCATTGAAGATAAATAATTGTTTGGTTAAATTGTTTTTTTTTTTTTTTTATAAAGCACTGGGTTAACCAAACCCGCCAGCATCATTAAGCGACTCTGTGCACCGGCTAAAGATACGAGGAGATCATGAGCTCATCGCCTTTCTCAAAGCCATTAGTAAAGCATCCAAACCTCCAGGGTTGCTTAACACTGCCCATATTCAGCCTGTTTAGGCCTGATCATAATCAACATGGATTTACTCAGCCGATCCCCTCCAAGATTAAAGACTAAATGTACTGTACTTAGCCACGATTAAATATTTATAGTAAAAACAGTTATAAATACGCTTTATGGTTTCAAACCTCAAAATTAACTTTTCCAGTAAATCACAGACGGTTCCTGCAAACCTTAAGAAGCATTAACACGTCTGGAAACGTATTTCTATTAACCATAATGAACGAGGTCAGGCTTTTTGGAAAGTCATAATTACACGACAGTTAGAGCAAAGCCTTCTTGTTTGGGTGAACGGAAAATGCTGCGGCCGACAGATCGATTAAAGAAAACGGCTTCAGTTTTAATGCAAACTGGAGACAACAGGGATTAAAACACTGGATGTAGGAATTAATCTATTAAAACAAGGACGACCCAAAAGGTTGTGAATTCAAAACATGAAGCGAGTGCAAGAAATTCAAGAGATGTTTTTAAGGGATGTGTTATAATCATAATGCACAGCTTTCATCGTCGACCAAGCTGCTGGTTAGTTATTACTATATATTTATTATATTATATTATACTATAATATATATTTATGTCCTTAGTTAATATTGAATATTTTCCGCAGCAGTATTACACACATTTTGTACTTAAGGCTGATCTTGTGGACTGTTACAGATTTTGTAGACAGTTAGTTGTTTAATAGTCACTGAATAAATGTTTTAAATGGTATCTTTTGTTAAACTTATATTACACAATACCTACTCTGACCTTTTTGGGTCCTGCACCTGAAAAATAATCGAATGTATGAAAAAACGAAAACTAATACTAAAATAAATGAAAAAACTAAGCATTAAAAAAAAAAAAACTAATAAAAACTAGCAAATCCAACCTAAAAACTGATTAAAACTAACTGAATTTATGGAAAAAAAGGCAAAACGAAATAAAACTAACCTATAATGAAAAATCCAAAACTATTATAACCTTGTCCAACACAGATATTAAATAAGCCAAGAATTAAAAAATCAATAATAAAAGGTTAGTCCATTAATCCTCGCTTCTGTAAGGAGGACAAATCCTAAGTCCTAATTAATACAAAACTAATTAATACACCCAGGAAACAGAATCCAAAGGAACCGGGACAGAACTGCGATAGAACCTATAGAACTTTCTTTGCAAAAGTCTTAGGCCACCATTAGATGTTGTTTTAGCAACAAAATAATTAGTATATATAACGTAATGTCGACACTTGGACGCCATAATCCTCTTCTCCACTGAGCTTCATTCCTCTAAACATCCACCAGAATACTGAGTCCCGACCCGTTCTGATCCGGTTCTGTCCCAATCCTGAGGCTTTTGATGGGGATGCTGGGTCTGTGGTGAGCATGCAGACCAGGGGTGCCTCCTCTAACT
Organism: Parotocinclus maculicauda; assembly: GCA_034780255.1. NCBI lineage: Eukaryota > Metazoa > Chordata > Actinopteri > Siluriformes > Loricariidae > Parotocinclus > Parotocinclus maculicauda. The sequence continues at coordinate 3,303 of JAUZSU010135087.1, read as the reverse complement.
CCGTTATTGTCTGCACAGAATTTGGGATGTTCTCAAAGTGAATGGTTTAACAGAAAATGAACCCTGACCCTCTCTGTGATAGACTGGAGTCCCGTCCGGGTAACGCCTGTGCCCTGAGCCCTGTGTTCTCTAAAACCTGACAATCACCATCCGCTATAATCGGCCAATTAAAGCTGCTGCTGGAACCGCTGGTGCCTCACATTTTCAGAGCTGCAGATCTCTGGTTGCTCTTACCATGTCTGCTTCCTCTAGAACGTCCTAATAACACGGCAGTAGGAGTAGTGGCTTCTTTATATTCACCATTTATCTTTTCTAGGTGTAGAGATCATGATTCAGGTGTTACTGGAATTTATATTGGCTCAGGGGTCCTGGATGTTTTGTGCATCCCAAAAATTTCAAAGAACTTCAGATCTCATTTTCTTCTGAGGCTACCTTCATTACTGCCCAAGTTTCTCCACGTTTCCAGCATGTCTGGCAAAGTGCCATCAACGCGACTCTGGTTTCACAAGCGACATGTGCACAACAATAGACGCCTTTATCCTCTAAAGGATCATGGCAGGCACGGAGAGGTTATAAACGCACCCCCATTAGTGCTCATTCTGCATGAAAACTCGGACCATTCATGTCCCTTCATTGTGGCCCGGCCCCTGAGAGGAGCTCTTAATGAGGGATAATTGGCCAAAGGTCAAGGATGATTAATATCATAGGTCCACTCTTAGCTCCGTCATACCTGGTCTGACAGGTAGCATCGTATCCCGCTCTCAGACAGATCTGTCTTATTGTTAAATAGTGTCCGACTTCCTCTTACTGACAACCAATCACCTTGATGTCGCCCCAAAGCGCCCCGATAAGACTTCCTTTCCTTTGTTTTGTAGGAAACAAACTACGCTCAGGGTTAGTTTTCCTGAAACAGATCTGGTTCTAAAAATCTCTGCGTCACCCCAGCTTTGGGGTAAAAGAAATCGATTATTTTGATCGATAGGTTTCTCTTAATTAAAATAAAACGACCAGTTAAATAAGTTTCTGCTGTATTCAGACGGGTTGGTGTTGGTTTGATTGCCACGGATAAACCTAATTACAGTCAGCAGGGGGTCTGTTGGTCCCGCCCCTCACTCTTAGCTCAGCTCTAAATAATATCAGACAGCACCGCGTCCAGGTCTAATGGAACGGAGTGAAGAGATCAGAGGGACAAAAGCATAAGTATATGCTAAAAAGCATTAGCAGAACTCATTCCTATTCATTTACAATAAGTAAATAAATTAATTAATGCTTATGCCTGTAAGTGGATGTTTAGTTGTTGCATCTTAGGTTTTTAGGGCACTTCGGTTTTAGAGAAACAACCTTCTAGCGGTGAAAACTTCTGCTTGCTCTTAGAGCCTGTGGGGCACTCCTGGTCTGGTGTGGAACTCTGGACTCAGAGCCCAATGAGGCAGAAGGTCCATTGGATAGTGTCCTGGACGTTCGAGTCTTGTCTGCATGTTCTTACCCCTGTCGCGGTCCTTGCCTAAAGCTTCTGTGCTCAGACTACACACTTGTTTCTGACTTCCCTCTGGCTTTCTGAGAATAAAGCATAAGCAGAGACGTGGAACAGAGGAGGAAATCTGTTCAACAAAAGCCTTCAGTACATGAAATGGATTCTGTGTTTTTAATAAAAGAGCAGGAAAGCAGCGCCACACATAGCAGACTGTAAAAAAACAGGACCATACGAGGCTTGAGCTGAGTGTCACTGAGTGCCTCCCTGCAACCGGTGATGCTCTCTGAGCCTAGAGAATTAAACAGAGTGGAAACGTTCACACGTGCTGTCACAGTTCTGAAAACACTGAGGAAGATATGGAATGGTTCCGACCTGATTGCGTTGATCTTGATAAAGCCAGAGGCGTCGGAGGGGTCGTAGTCTCCCTGAACATCCATGCTAAAGGAGACAGAGCACAGATTTATTATATATATATATAAAATATTATTTACAGTTGAGCACAGTGGTGGGAACGTTATGGTTTGAGGTTTGAGTGCCGGTTGAGCTACAGTTCATTGCGGGAACCATGAATACCAAAATGTCCTTGGACATACTGAAGCAAAGCATGATCCCCTCGCTTTAGAAACTGGGCCACATGATAACGACCCCAATCACGCCTCCAAGGCACACGACCACTGCCTTGCTAAGGAAACTGCTTAATAAAGTCTGGGGTATGCGTGGGGCCCACCTGCAACCCTTTCCCCTCAAAGATACAACACTGAGTAAGCGCACCACCAGAGCTTTAAGGTACAGGTTCAGCCCCGGATTTGAACCCAGTGTTTTTCTAACCTCCTAGTCACAGGAGCTGCAATGTTTATTATACTTTCTTTCCTCGCTTTGTTCTAGTGGACAGTAGGTGTAGATCCAGTACCTATGGTACCTCCGCTGGTCATTTTAAGCAGTAACTATGACACAGTCACGTATAGTTTGCACACATGGTGCATAGCTGTAGTTCCATTACTATAATGACCTCCATTATTGTAGTTTTAGACAGAAAACATTCGAGGTACAATAACCAACTAAAATTGCAACTAAACCTACACAAAGGACCAAAAACCACAACAAAAGCAGGTTTTCTTCTTATTCTTTCAGCTGTATCCATCTTGGTCATGAACGTCCTCCTCTGTCACACCAACCATCTGCATTTCCTCCTTCACTGCAACCATAAACCTTCTCTTTGGCCTGCCTCTTCTTCTTCTGCCTGGCAATTCCATACCCAGCACCCTCCTCTCAACGTAACCCTCATCCCTCCTCTGCACATGCCCTAACCGTCTTGCTTTCCTAACTTTGTCTCAAACATCCTACCTGCTTTGTCCCTGATCCTCGTCACCCCTAAAGAACATCTCAGTATTTTCATCCCTGCTCCCTTTCCTGTCCTTTTGTCAGTGCCACTGTTTCCAAACTATACAACATATGGTACTGTGGGACTGTGGTGGCCTAGTGGTTAAGGTACTGGACTATGGACGAGAAAAACCAGGGTTCAAATCCCAAATCCCACCTCTGCCATGCCACCACAGTTGGGTCCCTGAGCAAGACCCTTAACCCACAATTGCTTGGACTGTAAGACTGTATGAATTGTAAGTTGCTCTGGATAAGGACGTCTGCTAAATGATGTGAATGTAAATGTAAACATAGCAGGCATCACTACTGTCTTTTACATGTTCACCTTCGCTCCGGCACACACTCCTATCACAAAGCACTCCTATCACAAAGCACTCCTATCACAAAGCACTCCTGCCACTCCACCCTTCCTGCACTCGCTGCTTCACCTCTCTACCACACTCACCAAT
>JAUZSU010135076.1:0-16175 GCA_034780255.1 Parotocinclus maculicauda | reverse complement strand
TCGGTACTTTAGGATTTGGTCCGAATAAGCGGCTGGTCCTATTAACCGGTGGTCCAATTAACCGGAATCGACTGTATATATGTGTGTATATAGCAAATATGAAACTCAGGGATGTATTTGATTTCTATTGAACACTAGGTTCTCGTACTTGGTTGTTAGATGTGGGAACAATATCCTGGAGTAAATTCCTGTTTTGTAACAAGGTACATATGGCCAGAAGTCTGGGTAGGAACATCTAACCATCAAGTCTCATGAGTTGCTCCTGGTGAGCAGTGGAGAGTGTCTAGCAAAAAACCTGTTGCATGTTGTTGGTGGCCAAGGGTTATCGATATTTGAGCACAAACAATCTTATCCCATATACAGATAAATTTTTAGTGCTGGTTAAGGGATGAATGTGAACATTTCTGCATTTCCTATTGCAACATACCAAATTAGAGACTAGCAGCACATGTTTGGGCGGTGGGTCATGAAGTTTTTTGTGAGTTGAGTGTTTTGCCCTGTTTGCTCCTGCAGAATGCAGAGTATAAGGTGAAGAATGAGAAGCTATTCTCTGAAAACACTGCTTTGGTGACGGAGATGAGCAAACTGCAGAAAGAGCTAAAGACGGTGCGTTCTCGACAAGGGGAGAAAATGTCTCTACAGGACGAGCTGGAGAAACTGAGGGAGGAGCTTAATGAAGCCCACGCCCAGAGAAAGAAGCTTGAAGAGGAGCATAGCACGGAGAAGATCGGACTGGAACAGGTGAGGGAATGGAGGTGCAGGTTTTTGCTTTGGCTCCAATGTGTAGAGTAGAAAGGATATGTATTTTATTTATCATATTACACCAAATATACAATTGTTTTGGCCTTTATTGTGTGTTATTTTCTCATTATGCTTCTTACATAAGTCAAAGCATGGAGATGATTAATCGCTCGGTGTAGGAGGCTTCAGGGTGCATGAGAGGCTGTAAGTTACATGTCCATAGGTCCATTGACTTCACCAACCCACTTTTTATGCTAAGCATCTCTTCAGAGTCTGATAGTGTAATGCAGTGTAATGGTATCTGACAACAGAATATTATAGGCAAAGTTCCAGAAGTATTCACAATAATAGATTCGCCTGAAAATGTTTTTCTTTGTTTGGTTGGCTGCCATAAAAACCACAATTAATTGTAGTCTTTGTGACCCCAGTCAGCTACCATCTGTGGTTCCTCGAGATTATTTTCCCCTCTAACCAGCGTTGCTTCTCTCTCAACACACTTCACAGTTCTGGTTCTTTTAGGTTTCTTGTTTATTGCTGTAGGGTTGGTCGTGGTCATTTTAACACGTCTGACTTTTTAGCCACTGCCTGATTTATGAACCTGTATAAATCATAATAGGGGTATGCAATATTAAACAAAGTGATATCTTGAAATTTGTGGCAGTTTGTTGATAACGATTATTAGATGATACTTTGGCAGTTTATCTTTTAAGTAGTCAATAACTGTTTGAACACGTCTCACTCAAGCACCTGATTTGGCACCGTGTCTTTTGGCGACAGCGTTTATGTCTTGCCATCGGTTACTTTTCTTGGTGTAAGGCACTTTATTGCTGAATGATTCCATTAAGGGTTGGCACATAGGGTAGCACTGTCCCCTCTCAGCAAGGAGGTCCTGGCTTCAATCCTAAATGAAGCAAGAGAGATATATTGCACCATATCCTAAGAGGCTGGTGGTGTCTGTATTTTGTCTCCTGCCTCTTTGTTAACTCATTTTTAGCTTTTAGGTAGAGTGCTAGCTTCATTTGGTGTGGCTCCATGCACTCAGTGCTCATGTGCTGTAATCTATCCTACCTGGTTATTTGATGTTACAGTCTTACTCTCTTAGACCCATGGTAAGTTCTTAGCAGTAACAGCTTTTTAGTAATTTCTGTTCTGCAACTGAGCTAAATGAATGTGACCACCGCTAATAGTGTACAGTATTTTGTTCCTGAGAACACTGAGAGAGATTTGCTTTCCCTAACAAATCCTCGAAATTAGGCTTAATCAGATACATTGGTGCAGGAACTTTTGTTGAGTGAAGCACTAATGGGCAAACTGTTGAGGACTTAATTTAGTAACTGGCCAAAATGAATTTAATTGCAACTGTAACTGAAAAATATCTAGTCTAGGGCTATTTCATAGAATTCATAGAAGTGTTTGTTGAACCAATCCTGGCAGCTTTGCCATAACTAAACATGGTGATTTTAAATACACACTGTGTACGCCATGGTCTGAAATCTGCATTTGGCAGACAAACACATGGCCCATATGGCAGACAGAATTCCCCAAGTCAAACCCCTTGAAATACAGATAATAATTAATTCAGTGCTGTTCTGTTTACACAGAGGAGCTAGCACCGACAGACAATCACTACATTTTCACTATCTATCGGATTTTTCACTATCTAGTGTGAATGCAGTAAGACGGCATTGCTGATGGATATTGTGTTCTGCCCTGTGTAGCGTGTAAAAGAACTCGAGAAAGAAAATTCCATGCTGAAGGAGCAGAAAGAGGAATTGAACCAGAGAATCCTCCGAAATTCCCAGGCATCTAAAGGTGAGTATCACACATCACCATGCCTGTTTTTTGTACACACACACACACACACACACACACACACACACACACACACACACACACACACAAAAACACGGTTCAGTGTTCTACGGAGTTGCAATAAATGGATGCCTAGAGGCACAGCTGGGTTCATTTCCCACACAAGAGGGGACTCTGTGCAGAAGTAGGTCGAGAGAGGAGCTGGTGTGTGTCAGGGGAAGGAATGCAGAGCACCACTTCACCTGCTGTTTTTAAGCTGAGCATTGTCTGGATCCGGTTCCCATGCCAGAATGAGACTCTGTGTTCCTGTGTGTCTCCTCCTTATTATTCCTTAATCCAGATTTGGTCAGGTGCCTCCTCAAGGCTCCTGCATTTGTTTAATTTAAGACTGTGTACTCGTTATAAAACTTGTATGTTAAATAGGGAATTTGGAAATAAAGGAGACATTGTATGACTTTACTCCCAAATGAAGTCCTGAAGCTTCACCTCACAATCAGCCCTTTGTGTGCTGGGTCTTCGAGACTTGCATAACATGGTCACATTTTCATTAGGCTTTGTCACACTTAACCATACAGCAGTGAACCAGTATGTAGAACCTCTGCATTCGGTTTACCTTTTGAGTCTTGGTCCTCCCAGGGTTTCTTTTTTTAACATTTAGGGTTTTTCCTTGCCACTTTCGCCCTAGGCTTGCTCAATTTGGATTGGTCTTTTAAAATCATATAATATTGTAAAGCTGCTTTGAGACAATGCTCCATTGTAAAAAGTGCTATATAAATAAAATGTGACTTTATTTGACTTGAAATTTGTAAAGAAGCGCTTTTTTCTGGATTTTGCTCCTTTAAGTATTCTTGTCTAAGTTGATTAGCTTTTTTGTTCAGGTGAATATAACCTGCAGTTAGTCTGACAGCTTCAGTCAGGATGAAGTAATGATAAAAATAATCAAATGAAAATGTGCTTTATATTTAGTAATTTAGATACCCTGATCTGGAACAACTTGCAACTGATACAATATTACAATCCAAGAAATCATGGGTTTATTGGACTTGCTAGAGAGGTGGAATTGAAGCATTGGACCGTCTGCTAAGCTACCACCTTCTGAAATTCATTTCAGAATTTAAATTCCCCATGATTCCGTTCACCTATCATTTAGCAGCTTGTTTTAATCTTATCGTTTCTGCAATTCATTATGTAATAGTGTTTTGTGATTAGATGTTTGTGCAGTAAAGTAATCAAGGTTGACTTTTGAAGTAATAATTAAATAATTTCATATCAAACTTTAAGTGCAATTAGGTTTAGTTAAGAGCTATTTAATCTTATTCTTTAATCATTTTGCAGCTGGATGTTAGCTTGATGCATACCACCCACCTAACAATCGTTACAGACTGGATGGTGTTAATGTTTTGTATGATCAGTATAAGGACTTGGCTCGGGTGGTGCAATTTACCTCTGTGACCCAGGTTTGGGTCCAGGTCTTGCATGGTCTTCTGACTGGGTGGGACATCGTATATACTGCTCACAAAAATGAGGGGATATTTCAAAATGAATGTGAAGCAATTAAAAAATAAAGCATTTGATTTTAAATCGCTAAACAAGATAATCAAAAAAGCAAATAAAAAGTAAAAGAAAGTTGTTTGATTACACAAATGAGATGCAAACTCAATTATGGTGATTTAGTAGCAAGTTATATAATTACAGGGGTGAACAGAAGCATGTTAAACTGGACGAGAGTGCCCCCACATTGACTGTTCAGTAGGGTGTATGGTCACCCAAGACTGTTAAAACACACTGACAGTGACGGAGCATGGACAGGATCAGATTATCCAGCAGTTCTTGTGGGATTCTCTTCATATTCATTTTTAAATATCACCCCATTTTTGTGAGTAGTGTATTTGCAACTGGTTGTGTCTAAGGAAACTGAGAGCATATTAAATGGCCTACAGTGTAATGGTTTGCCATTAAAATGCCATGTCACACTAAAGTGTGTATGCATATCTTGTGTTTGTGTTGCAGGAAAGGATGGCATTAGCAGTCTACAAGCTGAGCTTGATGAGGAGAGGCTGCGTTATCAGAACCTGCTGAAGGAGTTTTCCAGGCTGGAACAGAGATATGAGAACCTGCAGGATGAGGCTACTTATGCTAAAGTAAGATACAGACATAACCACCCATAATAGCACAACATCTGGTGCAGCAAGTTTTATTGAACACATGCAGATTTGGCGTGTGCAGACTGACGCCCTGTCCACACACAGACGAGGTGTTGCATCCACACGAATCATTTTTTAAAACTGTTCCCAGACTAAAAAGGTTTTAAAACACCGGTGCTACATTTTTACGTTTACGTGTCGCACACGTCTTTTCTAAAACGATGATGTCGTAGCTCCACCTCTCTCTTTGTAACCTGAATACGCTTCACTCTGCGAACAACAACAAACATGGTGCCATAGAGTGCTGGTTTGGTGTACATACTACAGAATCTTTAGTGGTGCTGTGTGCATTCGCCTTTGTGTGGACAGGGCCTGAATTTGACAATTTTTAACTCTCTTACATTAACTCTCTTACATTAACTTACAGATGCCCAGCTATAGAGCATATTGCTATTATATTATATCTGCTTCCCATTGTACAGACAAACTATCATAAAATAAAACCGTTATAATCCAAGGAATGTCTCTATAAAATAATAAGTATGAGTAAAATTTTTTAATCTCACATGTCTGTTATCCTATAGTTTGTTCCAGGCCATCGGCGAAATCCATCCAACCAAAGCAGCTTGGGTTCTGACTCTGCCTTAACCTCCATCTCCTTGTCTGATGTGGGAGACACTGAAGACATCATCCAGCAGGTTGAGGTATGAATCATTTCATAACACAAATATTATACTATGAGAACCAGTTTTCCAGACATAGAAGAAACCCAGTTTGGAATGAAAGTTAAATACTATTCGCTATTGAACGTCTTTTTTGTCTATCCTTCTTTGCTTGCTTCTAAGTTTTAACATGAGAAAATGTCTTCTGTATCAGACACTTTGTAGAGACCCTTTATTTGTGTGTAGGAAACGGGTTTGGAGAAAGCAGCCATGGACATCAGTGTGTTTATGAAGCTGCAGAAGAGAGTTCGGGAACTGGAGCAGGAGAGGAAAAGACTCCAGACCAACCTGGAGAAGATGGAGGAGCTGAGCAAGCGCAAAGTTAGTGTTACACTTAAAATGAGCAGGAATGACAGCAGTCCTATATTCACTTTTTCTAGTGCAGTGATTAATCATTCTGAGATTGTTCGGATGGTATATAAAGGCAGCGGAGGCCAGGACCCTGTACTTCCTTGTGGACACTAAGCCACTGAATACACCCCAGTGAAATTATTTGGGACTAATGCTAACTTGTAGGTATACCAGTGAGCAGAGAATGTGCTTATATCAGTGTTTATATGTGCAGTACCCAGCAGCACTGCTGTGTCTGATCCACTCATACCATAACATACACTAACACACAACCAAAACATCAGTGTCATGCAGGGCTGAGAACAGTACACCACCCAAATAGTACCTGACCTGTATATGGGGCCGTAGACATTTATTCGTGATGTTTTTGGTTTTTTTTTGTGAATGACAAATACCTAGCACCTTCTTCATTATACCAAGAAGGGGTAGGAAGCTATAGACCATGATTAGTGAAAATCATCAATCTGATTAGTCAAGGTTTATTCCGTTTGTGAACAGACTCACATTACCAGAGTCTTCAAAATATTATCAGACTAAACAACATTAGAAAGAAGTCATTTTAATGAGCAGTTTTGATTGGTTAGTACCACTCTCAGTCAGATATGCATCCAGTAGCAACCATGAAAATTCATAGTAGTGCTGAAGTGGATGATGATGATTTTTTATTTTACTTGATTATTGGGAAAATGTTTATATAATACACCTATATTTTACATACACCTGTTTGTTACCCATTTAATTATTAATTAACCCTGAATGTTTAAAGGGCCTAAACACACACCACTTTTGTATTTATTAGATGAAAAGGAATTTAGCTTGTGGCAGACGAATATGGAACCTTTGCCTTATACTTACTTTGTACTGTTGTTGCTTATCTTTGGACAGTTTCACCTTTGTTACCACACATGATTTGTTATCTAATTGTTATGGATTGGGACAGTCCACATCTCCTCTATTGCAACGTTATCAGGTGTTTATAATGTCTTTCTTCTCTGATCTCTCAGGGGAATGATCCAAAGGGCCCGTCAGCTGGAGACGTGAATGCAGATCTGGCCTACAACAGTCTTAAGGTTTACACACACACACACACACACACACACACACATTTTGCTCAGTTGTACTTTACAGTCTCTAGCTACATGCCCGTCCTTGTGTGTATCGATTTGTGCTGCACTATCGCTGCATTGGTACTGCTGACACTACTGCCTGTTAAACTGTGGGTGAGTTGGATGACAGCGGACTAATGAGGTAGCCCTAATGAATTTATCAGAATTGGCAATTAATGTGGTTTCAATGCTATAATGTGAATAGTGTAACATCAAAGCATATGGTCATGTTTTATTGGTTAATTGTTGCTATGAACTCTTGTTAAATTGTATTCAAATGAAGTTCTGCCTCACACAGCTTAGTCAGAAGAGTTAATACTGTCTTGTTTTACTGTTATATCAGATGACAAGTGCCAAGTCTAATGAATTATAAATACCTGTTTGGAATCAAGTTTAAATCTTTCATTTTGCTGTTAAGTTAATACTTAAATCAGTACAAGTTCACTTTAAACTGAATCTCTAAATTGTCATGTTGTCACTGTATGAATTACATGTACAAGTCTAAGATCACGAGTGTAAATGTTTCTGTTTTGCATGTTTCCTAATTTTTACATATTTTAAGTAGTGTAACAATTTGAGTGAGAGTTTAATCTTTAAAAACAACAAGTCTGAAATAATAAATTTCAAAATGTATTTATACACTGCTCACAAAAATGTGGGGATTTTTCAAAATGAATATGAAGTGATTAAAAAAGAAGCATTTGATTTTATTTCTTTAAACAAGATCAGACTGAAAAGCAAATATAAAGTTAAAGGAAGTTGTTCGATTGCGCAAATGAGTTGCAAACTCTATTATGGTGATTTAGTAGCAAGTGATATATTTATGGGGGTACAGAAGCTAATCAAACTGGACGAGAGTGCCCCCTGAACGCTGACTGTTCAGTGGGGTGTATGTTCTCCCAAGACTGTTGAAACACACTGATAGTGGGGCATGAACATGATCAGATTGTTCAGCAGTTCTTGCAGAATTCTCTTCATATTCATTTTGACATATCCTATCATTTTTGTGAGCAGTGTATTTGATAGGTTCCCTTTTATGTTGATTGTGCAAACATTGTATATACATTATTGTGTAAACATCTTAGGCCACCATTAGATTCAATATTTCACTGTTTTAGCAATGGTAGAATGACCATATATAGTTATTTCTCTTCAATAGAATGCAACCAGAAAATTCAGAATTTATATTCAGTACTAAAAAACTGAAAATCAGTCATTAAAAACAGCCTCTGTAGGTCACTGGGTCAAGTATTTAGTGTGGGACCTCCCTTTATCAGGGTGCCTAGTTTGACCCTTCAACAGTCAGAAGAATTAGGAATTGTCTATTTAAAAGCGTGGCCAAGAAACTAAGACTAAGATATGTAAAAGCTCACAAAGTTTGAATTTAAGTAGAAATCAGTAGAAAAGTATTGTGTGAGGAATCCAAATTTTCAAAATCTCTAGGTCCTTTCATAGACATTGTTATATTATGTTATGTACAACACATGTAATGGTGAGAGACTTTTGCACATTATTGATACATATATAGAGCTGTTTCACAGTTAAACCTGCAGCTTATTTTACTGCTAAGCAAACCTGTTAAAATCTCATTTGGTTGTTCAGACACAAGAGCTCGAGTCAGAGAACAAAAAGCTGAAGAACGACTTAAACGAGCTGAGGAAGGCATTGGCTAATCAGGCTTCTGAGGACTCCACGTCTGATGAGCAGAGCTACAATGTGCTGCTCAGTCAGCTCAAATCAGCCAGTGAGGAGCTGGATGCACGCAAGGAAGAAGTGCTTATGCTCAAAACCCAAATCGTCAGTAATGCGAAGTCAGCAGAGACCAATCACATCGTGAGTATGAATCTTACTAACACATGTTTATAACACATTATTAATTTATTTATTTATAAATACAGAGTAGGTTTGTGGTGTGAGAAGTCATGATGTATCGCACAACACACACAACGGTTCAGCGTTGTTGATTTTCTGTGTATGGCATCACAGATCAAATATAAAATTAAATACAATGTATTAATTACACAAATGAGCCAATCATTTTGGGTTTGGGTTTGATTCACATTGTCATCCCAGTGATTATTTTCTTTAAAGATGCACATTGCATTCAGAACTTGAGTATGCCATGATGAATGGTATACTATAGTGATAATTGACCGTGTGCTCTGTCTTGAACAGCTCTGTTTGAGAAACTAAAATAAAAAATATAGCCACCACAAAGCCAGAGCGTGAGGCCGTGTCCATAACCTTCAGGTCTTCTGTAGATACATAATTACTAGTCACAATAAACGTTACGTGATTTGCTTAAAATCCTGCATGCAAGCACTGGAATCCATGAAAACAGATAACCCAATTAAATTGGACAAAAAAACTTTACACCCAAGGCGTTTCCATTGTTTACTGCTAGTTTCCTGGTCATAGTGGCATAGCTTGATACTGAAAAAGCAGGTAGCTTGGCAAAGGTAGAAAGAAACAGAGATTTCCTGGAGATGCATTCCATTAACCGATGCTACTGACAAGTCTACTGCAGAACCAAATGGCAAGAAGATTGTTCCAGCAGTCCCCAAAACAAACTGCAGGAAATAGCTCCTGTTATCAATGGTAAACATAACCATGACTTTTTAACAAGACAAGACCAGACAGTTATAATCAGGTGCTGAATTGGTCATACTGCCCTCACCCACCGACACCTCCTGGCGGGTAAACAGTCCCCAGACTGTCATTTTTGTCCAGATTCCCTTACAATAAAACATGTTTTAATAGAATATTCAAAACTTTCAGTAATCAAAAATGCTTTTTATAGAGTTAAGAACATGAAGGATTTTTTAAAAAGAATCTACCAGGTAAAATTATAAACTTATTAGATGCGCTTAGTCTAAAACAAATGATCTGAACAAATAATTATGTGTAGTTTTTCCAGTATCTGTGGCTGCCATAAAATAGCCGAAATGTTGCTGATATGGCAAGAACTCCAAAACAAACAAATCAGGTCTCCTGTTTGGGAGCATTTTGGGTTTTCAGTGAATTACATTAGCAGTGGGCAAAAACTTTTTTTTCCAGTTGTTAGAACGGTGTCACCCTTTGTCACGTGTTCATACTCCATGAACTGGTGAAGACTGAAGTTCTTAGAACGCCATGTATAGAGACTGTCGCTATTTAGAATCGCTATTTTTGATTATAGATTGTAGTCATACAAATAGCAAATCACGCTAAACATGGAAAAATCAGACTGTGCAGTTCAGGCTTTACTGAACATATAAATGATGGGGGAGGTTCAAAGCGTTTTTGAGAAGTGTAAAAGAAATTTGCGTGGCTCACGGCCCACAGCGTTCAAACTCTGTGTTAATACAAACCAAAAAGTTGAATGTACTTCTCAGAGGAGCTCTGCAGGGTAGTTCCATTCTAATTCTAATTTTTTTTTTTCGTATGTAGTTTATTTACTAAAGAGCGGTACATTGGTTACAAGTTTGTACAGGTTTAAAGGTTTATATGTTAAATTAAGAATAAATGAAACCATTTTTTTTTACTTCACACCCTTAGTGCATACCTACTAAAATATCTGCACATGCTCCTATTTTTATACAAGAGCACCATGTAAATAAAATTATCCAGCCTGAAATACAGGAAACAGAACACCTCTGAAGATTGCACTGCAGTTTTTTTCACCTCAGTTTTAGTTCACTTCCTACTTTGTATCATTATATTTACTTTCCTCCTTAATTAAATTAAACTTCTAACAGGAGCAAATTCAGAACTACTGTTGCTAATTTAACTCTCAGCTTTAGTGTTACACACCATACTGCACAGGGTCATGGGAAGATGATTTGGGTTGAGCGTGCTAAAGCGAGGTGTCCCGATATAAAAAAAGGCAGCCATATATGCACAATATTTAAACACCACACAATTTATATGATTTAACCCAAATACTAAATTTTTTTCCCTTGTAACTTTTTTAACATTGTCACTAAAACAGAAAGCTAAAATTTTGCCTTAATCGAGAAAAGCATCTACCAAACACGCATCATTATAAACGTAAAGTTCTCTTAGGCGGGCAGGCAAGAACTTATAATATATAAAGATTTATTAATGCATTTTTTGTTAGTTGTTTGCCATCTCACGGGGGTGACATGACACCTGCTGTTCCAGCAGGGGGTGCTGTAGCAAGGCTATGATCCTGCAGCAACATCTTTCCTGGTTTTTTTTTCTTTCATTAGCATGTTGAAGCTTAAAATACACTGCTCACAAAATTCCCAAATATTTAAAATGAAATTTATACCTTTTTTTAAAAATTGGAAATATCTCCTGATGTTTATGAGCAGTGTGTATGTGCTATAAAGCTGTATATTTGTGGCATTTGGCATTTCAGTTGTATGTTCAGTAGGATCATACCGATGCACTAATGAATCACGATACTGAGATTAGATTTTATAACAGTTTTCATTCTGAAGTGTAAACAATCCAAACAATGTATATTTTGTTCTTGAATAAGTTTATAAACAAAACTCCAGTCTGCAATTAAAAGAAATAAGGACTTTGAAATGCAGGTGGGAGCATATCCTGTGATTGCGCCCTCTGGTGTTTAAAAAACGAGTTTACAATAAATTACGTCATTAATCTCAATGAAGCACATTGTTACATATTTGCATGATGGTGCTCCATTACACCCCTACTAGTCAGTCACTAGACTACTGGCCACTGGTCACTGAAATGTGACACTGATTAAGATGATGTGGTTGAATTAAATAGAATCCACACCACTGTCATAACAGTTAAATAATTACTTAATTTCAAGTAGCATTTTTCTTTCTAGTTATTACATTTAAATAATTTTAACACACACTTATCACTTATCTATAGTGACTTATAAATTATTTACCAAAAGCCTTACAGCATCAGCAATCAAGCTCAAGCTGGACATTTAACCACAACACCATCACAGTCAACTACACATGCTCCACCAGTTCTCTAGGCTTTACAGTCAGTCATCAGCAGGTGCAGGTTCATTCTAAGAAGCAAAGCAGTTTTTTCTGAAACTCGATCAATGCCCAGGCTCTTACCTCGTGTGTTACCGTGCTATCCATTCCCTTACCTTCAGGAGCCTGTTAATAAACGTTTCTCATTCAGCAGATGAAGTATGCAGTTATGGCAGGGAGACCGTGTAGCCTCATACCTGAAGCTGTGGGTTGGATCTCTTTGCTGCAGATCTCATTTGGTAGATTTCCCCCTGCCTTGTTAGATTACACATCATGTCAGCTGCTCTTAGAATTAGGGTGGAACGTCTGAGCTAAGTTTTCTCTTGAGCTCAGTGTTTTAACATCTTTACTTTTTTGTGTCTCCCTGAATTATTGTTTTGCCCAAACTTTTCCTCCAGCTTATTAAAGCAACACTGCAGGGCTTTTTAGCCTCACCTCTGTCTACCACGTCCGAGAATATCTGCACATTTCCCAGTACTACAACATTTTTACTTTCTTAACTGTGAAAGTGTAAACACACACACACTGGGTAATCCCTATCCTAACTGTATCCTAGTGCGTGAGCTTAATGGGTGTTAAAATTAACACTTTTGAAATGATCAAGAGAGAGTATATAGTTTTATTCCATCATAAATCGCAGTTGTCTCAATGAAGAACCTTGTAAATATTGTAAATATTCAATGACCAGTAATTTTAAAAATGGGACATGTTATTCGAGGTATGTGGATATTATGCCTTATTTCAGCCCTGTGTATTATTTTGTTACTGATCATATAATGTTACAGTGTATTATAAGCCTATTTTGCTATTCTTACAGAACTCCAATGACTCAGAATGGGACAACAACCAAAAGCCTGGGAACAATGAGGCCGTTGTGGAGTCTACTAGGTGAGTAAATTACCACTAAGACCTTACAAGAAGCACAAAGGCCTTACTGCTGTTACCATCAGATTTTAGAACTGGAATTATCTGTTCAAATAGTCAATAGAAAGTTGTTTACTTTTTTACATTTTGTGTGGAATAGGTGACTGACAGAATTAAAAGTCTGACAACACAAAAATCATTACTAATCTAGCTTTCTGTGCTTCACTAACCATTTTTATCTTTATCTGCTTTCTTCTCTTCATTGCTTTATGAGTCTCTTCTTCTGCTCCTTTTCCTCTATGCTTGGACACCAGTAAATTACAGGACTGGGCTTTTTTGAATGAAGATGGAGAGCTTGGCCTGGCCTATCAGGGGCTAAAGCAAGTAGCCAGGTTGGGCTGTGGTGCTATGCTGCTCTTCCAATGCTTTCTTTAATGCTTTCTTTAATTTCTACTGCCTGCAGTTCACTCTTAAAGTATTGCCCTTGCTCTGCTTTAAGAGTGTGTGGCCCTTGTGTCTTATATAAGTATCACAGGTATTTCTGCATTGATATAGTCCAGCCACCGTGTCTGCAGGTCCCACGTCTGCACAGACTAAAAATGTGCAACAATTCAAGAAGTAGAATTTGAATTTGCTGCTTGGACTTTTCCTTGTCATTATTCTCTAAACTTTATAATATACCTACTTACATAGAAATTACGAAATATTTACGTAAATAATATAGTACTTTTAAATAGATTTAAATAACACAGGATGATGTGTCTAGGTTCTATGCAAATAATTAAGCATTTTTATAAGGAACTTGAGTATCCCCGAATTTAGGTATTTATGAGGAATCCTGGAACTAATCAATGCGGATACTGTGTTCCTATTGCATTGTATGGTTCTTTGAGTTGTTTTTAAGCCTTGTTTAACTGATGGCTCATTCATGTGTGCACCAGACTGCTGGAGGCACAGCTTCAGTCCCAGACGAGGAAGCACCAGGATGAGTTGGAGGCTCTGCACACTCAGATTGAGGTGATGAAGGAAGACCTAGAGAAGAAACAGGAGATGTTGAATCACTTTAGCACTCTGCCCCCAGAGGCCCTGGTGGAGTTCAGCGTTCAGCAGGAGATCACCCGTCTCACCAATGAAAACCTGGTTAGTCGGCATGCTCCCCTGTTCAGGTCACAGACCCAACTGGCACTTTATGGAGTTTGGAGTGAACTGTCAGCTCATAAGCCTAGAGCATAAATCTTTTTCAAATCTTGCTTTTACATTGTAAATTAAAGAGGCCAAAACATGTTGCAGAGCGAAAGCAGGAGCAAAGCAAACTGTCTGTCTGTGGCTCTCTGTGTTTACAACTGTAACTGAATTGTGTTTCTGACAATGTGTTTCATTCTGTACTTAGAATTAACAACCCAGTATAGTGTTTCCTCGCCACTTCGCAGTTCACCTTTTGTGGTCTTGGTGCATCGTGGGTTTTCAAAAAATATTAATGGAAAAAACATATTGGGTTTTTGTGGAACTTTTACATTAAAAAATCACAAAATTTATAATAAAATGTATTTAAAATATTAATTCCAACAATAAAGGAATGTTATAAATGACAAAATATTACGATTTACAGTAAATAGTGTATTTACTCTGCGGATGAATACTCACCAAAAACGAGAAGTAAGACTAGAGCATCGGCCGCCTGAGTCGCTACTTGCCGACATGACAAGTTTTTATCTGTGGTTTTGTGTTCGATGTTTGTGAAAGTTTCATTATAGACTGAATTCATTCAAACCCTACGATGAAACCCAAATGTTCTGCAAGTTCTACGGCTAAAATAGTATATAAATACTTATATAAATATAGCGTCCCTACTGATTTTCGTTTATGACGGGGGTTACGCTCCAGGACTGTTCCAGGACGTTACAGGGAACACTATTGTATTTTACTGGAGATATGGAAAACTGTTATAAGGAACGCTGGGTAATGATTAAAACACGAAGATTAACATACAGTTGGTTTAAAAATCATTAACACAAAGCTTACAGTATTTTATAAAGTGTACCTTTTGAAGTGAAATTTAAAGTGAAAAGTAAACACAAAAAACTTACTTTGTTGGTGAAGTCGCCTTTGTTCTGGAGCATTTAAGTCCTGTTTTGTTTTCACCTAACCATTTTAGGACCCATGAAGATTTTGTAATGACCCATTTATACTGTACTGTAGATCTACAAATAAAGAAACTATTCTAAACACAGTGGAGATCTGCACTGAGCAAGCAATATTTCAAACCTGAATCACTGAGTTACTGTACTGAATCCTGAATCAAGTTTATGTGCGGCTCGGCTACTACAAGTTTAAGCAATGCACTGAGTAAAGGGCAAACCATGACAACAAGACCATTTTTTTTCTGGTTGTAATTCATCGAGAACCAAATTGTACAAGTTCCGAGAACTCGAGTTCTGGTCGAGAACCAGATATCAGGTACCGGATATCGTTCTGTAATCTCTGCTATTTGGGCTGGACATTGTGGTGTGATTAGTTATATAGGCATTAGGGTATATAAGCTTATCTGCTGTGTTCATACTGGGGTAGGAACTGTGATCCTGATAGCTGTTGTTCTGTCGACGGTTCTGCCAATAGGAACAGGAACTTCAATGGCATGGTGGTCATGGTGACGTTGAGGTTGAGACTGTGGGTCTGTTGGATGCACATGAGAAACTTGGGATGGTGTCACCGACTAATCGACTATTAAACTTTGCTGCCAACTCTGTGGTAGTTTTTAGTCGACTAAGTTGACTTTGGCAGTTGGTCATAGTGGCTGATTGTGGCTGTTTTTGCTCAGAATTGCGGTCTGTACCGCTTTTAACATGTGATCTTACTGGTTAGATACTGGTTCTATAACATTAGGAGTAAGTACTGTGGCTCTGTTTGCTGTGCTAGTATAAGGAATGGTATTTGTATATGTGGTCAAAGTGGTACCTTGGTAATGTAACAATGGTCTGAGGGGGCTGCAGTCTCTGTGGGTTAAAGGTTCCTAGTGCACTGTGGGTGGGAACTATGACCTGATGTGTTTGCAGCAACATGTGTTTTCTGTAGGTTCTTTTTTTGGTGGGAACCTTGGCTGAGAACTGTAGTTGTGTTCATATTCTTTATGCTCGTCGTTTGATGTCCGATCACCGTCCATAGCTTTAACGTCCAAGGGCTTAAGAATTATTATAAGAATCGAATTCGCATCTGGATGACTAGTAAGAAAACTAGTAAGAATGAACTGTTGTGACACCTACTGACGGGGAGGAGAATCTCATTCTTGAAGGTAGAAAACAAAAACTTTGCATTTGTTAAACGTTTTAAATTTTTTTAAATATACAAAGATGGGAATTTAGCTGCATTGTACAGCATTTAGTGCTGTACTAAATACAGTCGATTCCGGTTAATGGGACCACATCGGGACGCGATTGTTTTGGTCCTAATAACCGGCTGGTCCGATTA
>JAUZSU010135075.1:0-27875 GCA_034780255.1 Parotocinclus maculicauda | reverse complement strand
CCTGAAGACAAATGAAGCTGATCATTCAGTAACATTACAGCTTTCCAATATGGTCAGATCGTGATGGATGAGTCGGATCGTCAGATTTTGTACAGACATGTGGAGTCCAAGCAAAAAGAGAACATAACAAACACTCAACCATTCTGACACTTAAGCTCATTAAAATATTTTTAAGGATTTCACTCTTCTGTTGATGCTATGGGTTCTAATACAACGTTGGATTGAATTAAAGGAGATTGTAAATGATCGCTCTCAAGTTTTTAGTGGCATTGCACACCATCTCGTGCCACCGAGAACCAATCAGTGAGCCGCGTGTGTGTGTGTGTGTGTGTGTGTGTGTTATAGAGCGGAATAGAGGTGGAAAGTGAAGCCATAGCGTAGTGAATCTGCTGACCGCAAAACATGGCGACCCGGGTAAGATTTACTGCTTTATTAGAATTAAAATAAATCCTCAGTATGTGAGAGGGCTTCATTTATCTGTAATGGGCCTGTGTGTGTTTATTAATAAGAATAATAATTCTAGCTCATAGTGAGTTTGCGGATGGAGGTGATGCGGATCTTTTAAGCTCTTTATTGGTTATTTTTATTTCACTCGCTACAGGGTTCTGCGTTTCTTTTCTTTTGTGTTAGGGTTATAACCGTGTTGTGTTATTGCTGTATTAAATGCTCATGCAGTGTGTGGTTATTTTTCAGGCCGAATGTGTTTCATCACCGTCGCATTATTACTCAAATCTCCGTTAATTGCGCTCGCGCTCATCGTTCCTGCTCTAATATCCCAAATGGATTAAAGATATAAGATTAAATTAACTAATCCATTCATTAGAAAGGTTCGTGCTTCTGGATTTGTGGCTGTGTTCCAATCCGCACTGTACACAGGGACTGAGACTGAGACTGCCTATGTGTGTGTGTGTGTGTGTGTGTGTGTGTGTGTGTTTGTGTGTTTGTGTTTAACCTTCACACGACATACGCCAGATTATCTCAGGGTTCTTGACCGTGACGTCACAGTGCTGTCTTCTTGAGGTGTTTCTCTGTCTCATACTAAATGTTTCTTATATAAGATGCCTCATTAAAGATGCAGAACAGTGACAAATGGTAAATACAGCATCTCTCAAAAGGAAGGACAGACACTGATCAAATGTTAGACACGTAAAGTGACCCCACAAATGAACATTACATGTGTGTCATTTAACAGGCATCCAACAGTAGCAGTTTGGCAGAGGTGGGATTCAAACCCTGGACCTTCTGGTCTGTAGTCCAGCATATTAACCACTAAGTGTCCACTTTAGTGAAACTGCACATTAAGAAACTGCACTCTGACTACGAGTGTGTAATGATGTGTAATGCAATGGTGCTGTTTTGGACGACATCAAAAATGTGCTGAATTGAGGTTAAACCTGCAGTCCACAGACATATAATGAGTGCTAGGATGTGGGCTCTTGTAATATTTTTATTGTTCTACCAGCTTTCTTAGAATTTGGCAGGACATTTGGTAATTGCATCTTGGGTAAAGGGAGGCCTGTTTGGGTGGTGTTATGTTGAAATCTTCTGTGTGCTTTGATCATTAGAAATGAGGACGATCTTTACATATTCTGCTTGGGATAACACATTATGTACATTTCCTGTTCAGAAAGAAGATCATTATTTGAACAAATCAGGTTAGGCTAACGTGAAGCACGTTGTTTTGTTTAAACAGCAGATAAACCAGTAGTGACATTTACTTTTGCTTTTAGGTATTGTTTCTTTTATTGGTATTTTTATAGTCCTTGTTTAAAATAGCTTCCTAAATCAGTCATTAGCTTCATTATATGAACTTGATGCAAAGCCATAACTGGATGCCAAATGATTTGCTACTGGAAGCAAATGTCCATTCTGTATCCTACATCATCTTGCATTCCAGTAAACAACCTTTTACAGCAGGCTGACTTCATTTGTGTCTGGTTTGAAGCTGCTTTAGGGAGCGATGTAGCTTTGAGCTCAGTGAGTGGAAACGGTACAAATAAACACATCATTTATTCCTAAACATAAACTCTGAATTTACCAAGCAGATTAATCTCACAAAACAGTCTTATTCCAAATAAATGAACAAATATCAACATAAATCATACCAAAAAGGAACATAGATAACTGTATTCGTTTTAGTTGTATCTATTGTGTTTAAATCCTTCCTGTTGCATTTCACAGCGTCTAAGCAGTGGATTTAATGGCTGGTGCCAGTGGTGATATTTAGACGTAGGGTAAAATGAATGATATATTTTTTATTCTTTTTCTTTTGCAACTGATCAAAAAATAATAAATTAGACACAAAATTGCAGAAACAGCTATGAATGCTTATTATGCACTCTGTTTTTTTAAATGTACACATTTTAAATGTGTCTGGGGAAAAATTATAAATACTTGCTTAAAATAAAAAAATATTAGGCTAGTGCACATGGTAGCCGCGTCATTCAAATAGTTTTTAATTCCAGTTAGAGTTAAGAACAGTGGGATTTCATGCTGGAAATGAAGTTTGAATTTTCTCGTAAACAGCCAAACCTTTGTTGAATGATCTCTCAGCCTCTCTCTGTATTTAGTCAAAATTTATAGAACAAAGTTTCTCTGCATTATCTCCACTATTTTTAAATATCGGCCTCATGATCGCAGATATCTGCTCAGTTAAACATTCTGGGTCAAAACATGAATATTAATGTTAATGTTTTCTTCTCATGCTTTTTGCTGTTCCCCGTTCACATCCATAAAGGCATCATTACAGACAGAGGACTGGACCATCCTGATCTTTGATTGTTAATACTTTCCTTCACTCTGGTTCTGTGTTGAATTTCTTGTTAGTTTTGTTAGTAATAATTAATCAGTAAAAGCTCTTCTACCATGTGCAGTTCGAGCTTTTTCTTCCTCCGTGAACCACTGTTCTCTTCATACTGACCTCTCCATGGAAAGGCTTTAGATCTTCCTGTAGTACCTCCGCTTCAAAGCGTACTGATGGTTCCTAAATGTCTAACCAAAGGCCTGAGCAATAATAATAATAATAATAGTAATAATAATAATAATAATACACTTTTAGTCTAGACTTAAATTTGGAGAGAGCCTTAATCCTGAACAGAAGTGGGAAGTGTATTCAATAGTTTGGGGGTTATGTATGAGTATTCTTACATTCTCATGACTTTACATTATAACTGTGTAACATAACTGTAACACTTGTGTTAATTGATGTGAATGTATTTGATGTAATTATATTATTCTCCTATATATTTTGAAATAAGTGTAATAGAACTTTTCTAACGTGAGAAGCAGATCAGATCTACAGTAAATCTAGAAATAACAACAGAACTACAGTCACGGCACTGTGATGTGTGTGTGTGTGTGTGTGTGTGTGTGTGTGTTACAGATGATGCAGGCTGCTCGTTGCCCTACTGATGAGCTTTCATTAACTAACTGTGCTGTGGTGAGTGAGAAGGATCTACAGTCAGGACAGTGAGTATCATCCACTCCTCCCTCAGTGATTCACACCTTCATGAGTCTGAAAACATGAAATCATATTGTAAGCTTAATTACTTAGTAGTTTGCTTTGTTCATTAAATTGATTTATTTAATGTTGCATAAAAATAAATGCCTAGATTCACAACAGACACGGTAATACTAACACACAGGGAGAACATGCAAATTCCACACAAAGCCCAGGGTTGGTAATGAACTGGCAGTTTATAAAACCAAATCAATATTTTATGGTGAACTCCTGGACTGATTCATACACATCTGATTCTCTGTACACATACACATACATCAAAGCAAGAACAACAACTTAAAAACATAAAAAATACAAAGTTCTTCCTTGCCATCTGACTTAAGAAGGACGTTATGGTAGCTCACACTGCTTTAGCCACACCTTTAGGTTTCTGCGGACTGGAGCTACAACATTACAGTAAAAATACTTTCACTGAAATCACCCAGTCCCTCTGAGGCTGGGGGTCCCGATGCACCAATGTGTGCAGCAGCAACACGGTAGGTCAGGGGCCGGTTTTTCAAAACTTTGAATCCTGATTCAAAGATTTCCTATCCAGGATCGAACTGATTTTACAGATTCTTCCAATCAGTCTTCCAATCCATTTTCAGGCTGGATAAAGATGATCCCGATACCCAGAATTGAAAGACAAGCGTGCCTGATTCAACAGCTACAATTAACTTCTCTTCAACAAAAGGAGAATAAATTACAATGTATTATTACTTCTTAAAATAAAACAAGCTGGGATTATTAGTTCTGATTAAGACATTTTATTTTGTTTATATTACCCATATCCAAATAAAAAAAAAAACAGTTTAATAATATAAAGGATACAAACAATTAATGGGTGGAGTTCTGCAGAGTAGGGGTGTGGTTATACGATTAATTAAATCATGATTCTCTGTCTGTAGGCACGTGAGTGTTAAGACCACACCCAATCACAAGTTCATCTTTACTGTGAAGAGTCACAACACCGTTACACCTGGTACCATCGCATTCAGCTTACCACAGGTATACACACACACCAACACACACACACACACACACACACACACACACACACACACACACACACACACACACACACACACACACACACACACACTTAATATGGTCCTGTCCTTATTATTCATGATTAAATAAATGCAAGAAATAAACAATAACTGATATTGATGCTGTGTGTATCTGTGTGTCTGACAGAGGAAATGGGCCGGACTTTCCATTGGACAGGAAGTGGAAGGTAGGAGTTTATAACTGTTTATATATATTTTTACCTGCAACAATCAATATTAGTTTTAACTGGAACTGAATAATAAATAATCAAGCCGGCATTACGCGATTCCATTAAAAATCGTCAGTCAGTAAAGCAGCATGTGAATGTCTGGTACCATCTGCTGGTAAATCTGAGGAACTGCACTCATGTCACCGTAAACCGAAAACTGGAAGGTAAAATGAATATAGCGCTGTGATTTCTGTAATGCAGGGATGCAACTTATGTTCAAATATAAACACAGATTTAGACTGTAGATAAAAACTACAACTTTAAATTGATTCTCAGTGGATAGCCAGTGTTCTGTTAGTACATTAACTGTTAGGAAGCAGCACGTGATTTATAATCACAGCCTAAATATTTATGACTGATTGATGATTGTTTTTATAATTGTTTGTTCATGCTTTCTCTCTCTGCAGTAGTGTATGTTTAATTTGATTCCATGTATTTCTATTTGATTGTTTTTAGTATTGAGCTATACCTTTGATAAATCAAAGCAGTGTATCGGAGCAATGACAATCGAGATTGACTTCCTGCAGAAGAAAAGCACCGACTCATCACCATACGATTCTGATAAAATGGCTGGAGAATTTATTCAACAATTCAACAACCAGGCATTTAGTGTTGGACAGCAGGTAAAATAATCACAATCACAACACAACTATAATAACAACAATCACAACACAACTATAATCACAACAATCACAACATACAGTTGTGCAAGTTTACATACCCTGGCAGAATTTGTAATGTTTTGGCCGTTTTTAAGAGAATATGAATGATAATACAAAAACCTGTTCCTTTATTCATGTTTAGTGGTTTGGTGAAGCCATTTATTAGCAAACAATTGTGTTTGCCCTTTTGAAATCATAATGACAACAGAAAATACCCAAATCACCCTCATCAAAAGTTTACATACCCTGAAAGTTTTGGCGTTATAAAATACACACAAATTGACACACGCAGGTTTAAATGGCTACTAAATGTAACCATCCTCACCTGTGATCTATTTGCTTGTAATTAGTGTGTGTATAAAAAGTCAGTGAGTTTATGGGCTCCTGACAGACCCTTTTATGTTTCATCCAGTGTTGCCACTGATGTTGTTGGATTACGAGCCATGGGAAAAGCAAAAGAATTATCAAAGGATCTGCGGGAAAAGATAGTTTAACTTGATAAAACAGGAAAAGGATATAAAAAGATATCCAAGGAATTAAGAATGATAATTAGCAGTCAAACTCTAATTAAGAAGTATAAAATTAGGAATTCTGTTGAAAC
The DNA here is from genome assembly GCA_034780255.1 of Parotocinclus maculicauda. NCBI lineage: Eukaryota > Metazoa > Chordata > Actinopteri > Siluriformes > Loricariidae > Parotocinclus > Parotocinclus maculicauda. Next base: position 21,834 of record JAUZSU010135075.1, on the reverse strand, counting down.
CAATAAAAGGTCAAGTAGACCAACAAAAATTTTAGTAACAACTACCAGGAAAATTGTTTGGAAATAAAAACCCACAAATAACATCAGCTGACATACACGAATCTCTGGAAAAACGTGATGTGGCTGTTTCAAGATGCACAATAAGGAAGCACTTGAAGATAAATGTGTTGCATGGTCGAGTCGCCAGAAGAAAGTCATTACTACGCCAATGCCACAAAGCAGCCCGCTTACAATATGCCAGACAGAACAGAGACAAACCTTAACATTTCTGGAACAAAATTAATTGGAGTGATGAGACCAAAATTAACTTTTTGGCCATCACTATAAACATTTGGAGAGGAGTCAACAAGGTCTATGATGAAAAGAACAACATCCCTACTGTGAAACATGGAGGTGGGTCAGTGATATTTTGTGGATGTGTGAGCTCCACAGGCACAGGAAACATGAATGCAAAATTTGGAAAGTTTGCACTCATCAGTCCAGAAACTGCGCATGGGAGGAACTTCCCATCATAATGATCCAAAACACAAGGCCAAGTCGACCTGTCACTGGCTACAGCAGAAAAAAGTAAAGTCTTTGGATTGGCCATCTCAGTCTCCTGACCTCAATATCATTGAGCTACTTTGGGGAGATCTCAAACGAACAGATCATGCAAGACGGCCCAAGAATTTACAAGAACTGAAGGGCATTTTGAAAAGAAAAATGGGCAGCTTTACCATCTGAGAAAATTAAGGGCCTCATCCACAACTACCACAAAATACTTCAAACTGTCACTGATGTTAAAGGAGGCAATACACAGTATTAAGAACTAGGGTAGGTAAATTTTGATCAGGGTGATTTGGGTAGGTTCTGTTGTCATTGTGATTTCAAATTGTTCAATAATAAATGGCTTTATCCAACCACTAACCATGAATTACAGAACCGTTTTTAAATCATTTATATTCTCTGAAAAATGGCCAAAAAAAATTACAAATTCTGCAGGTGTATGTAAACGTATTAGCACAACTGTAACTATAATTACAACAATCATAACAATAATATAAAAAAATGAACAATTATTGCCTTTGTTACATATATGTGTGTCTATTGTGTAATGTGTATGTGTGTAGTTGGTGTTTAGCTTCTGTGAGAAGCTCTTTGGCTTGGTAGTGAAGGATATTGAAGCAATGGACGCCAGCATCCTAAAGGGAGAAACACCAAGTGGCAAAAAGCAAAAGGTATTACACCTATAAAATGAATTCTGAATTATTTATAATGTAATTTTTCTGTATGTTATTATGTGTAACATGTGAGTGATGTGTTCTGCTATAACACATTATTTTCAGTTAATATCATGACTTAAATGTCTAATTAAAAGAATTCTCTATCGCACTAAGTGAAGTTGCTGTACAGTCGTATGGAGGAATTAGCTGCTAAATATTAAGCACAAACCGAAACAAACTGAGAAATATTATTTTATTTTGGCTTAATCTGTGCAGCAACAAACTAATGTAAGGCAGATCCTTTATCTGAATGAACTTCGTTCTGGAGCTGCTTTTTTATTTTTATCTTATTTTCCTGCCTGACATTCCTTACAGAGGGTTAAGGGATTAAAATACTGCACACATTATAGCAAAAATTTGGTGAACAGAATCTTGTATTACGAGATTCAATTCTATTTAAAACATCTGAACTCTGCTTATAAGCACATTAATACAAGGTCAAGATAACCCTAACCCCGAGTTAACTTAACCCTAAATTACTTATATACAGTGCCTCCAAGTAGCATTCAACCCCCTGCAGATTTTGCAGGTTTACACATTTGGAGTTCACTTTTCATTGTGATATTTGGACTGTAGATCAGCCTGGATGTGTGAAATGCAAAAAAGAATGTTATTTCTTTGTTTATTATTTTTTTTAATTGTGAAAAGTTTATTCACAGGGTCAATTATTATTCAACCCCTAGGTTTAATATTTTGTGGAAAAACCCTTGTTTGCAATTACAGCTATTAATTGTATTTTGTAAGACCTGATCAGGCTGGCACAGGTCTCTGGAGTAATCTTGGCCCACTCCTCCATGCAGATCTTCTCCAAGTTGTCTAGGTTCTTTGGGTGTCTCATGTGGACTTTAATCTTGAGCTCCTTTCACAAGTTTTTAATTGGGTTAAGGTCAGGACACTGACTAGGCCACTGCAACACCTTGATTTTTTTCCCTCTTGAACCAGGCCTTGTTTTTTTGGCTGTGTGCTTGGGGTCGTTGTCTTGTTGGAAGATGAAATGATGACCCATCCAAAGATCCTTGATGGAGGAGCGGAGATTCTTGGCCAAAATCTCCAAGTAGGCTGTGCTATCCATCTTCCCGTGGGTGCGGACCAGATGGCCAGGCCCCTTGGCTGAGAAGCAGCCCCACAGCATTATTCTGCCACCACCATGCTTGACTGTAGGGATGGTATTCTTAGGGTCATATGCAGTGCCATCCTGTCGTCACGGGTGTGGTTGGCACCAAAGACCTATATCTTGGTCTCATCAGACCAGAGAACCTTAAACCAGTCTGCCTCAGAGTCCTCCAAGTGATCATGAGCAAACTGTAGACAAGCCTTGACATGGTGCTTTAAAACTAAAGGTACCTTATGGGCTTACCTGGAATGGAGACCATTGCGGTGGAATACGTTACTTATGGTATTGACTGAAACCAATGTCCCCACAGCCATAAGTTCTTCCCGGAGCTCCCTCTTGTTGTCCTTGAGTCATCCTTGACTGTTCGGACAAGCCTGGCCTCGGCACAGGAGGAAATTTTGAAAGGCTGTTCAGGCTGTGGAAAGTTAACAGTAGTTCCAAAAGCCTTCCACTTCCGAATGATGCTTCCAACAGTGGAGACAGGTAGGCCCAACCATGAAAAGGATTTTGTACCCCTTGCCAGCCTTGTGACCTTCCACAATTTTGTCTCTGGTGACCTCAGGATGCTCCTTAGTAATTTCCATGTTGACCATGTATGAGTGCTGTTCACAAGTTTGGGGAGGGGCATAAATAGTCAGAAAAGGTGGAAAGGAACAAATAATTAATCCAAATATGTGAAGCTCATTGTTCTTTATGCCTCATTTATTTCTTAATACTTGAGGGAACCAAACATAATTCTGGTGGTTTGAGGGGTTGAATATTAATTGACCCTGTGAATAAAATTTTTACAATTAAAAAAAACTATAACCAAAGAAATAACATTCTTTTTTGCTGCAGTGCATTTCACACATCCCGGCTGATCTACAGTCCAAATATCACAATGCCAAGTGAACTCCAAATGTGTAAACCTGCATAATCTACAGGGGGTTGAATACTACTTGGAGGCACTGTATCTACTCATATGATTTAACTCATTGTGTGTGTGTGTGTATACAGATTGAGATTGGACTGATGGTAGGAAACAGTCAGGTGATTTTTGAAAAAGCTGAAAATTCCTCTCTCACTCTGGTTGGTGAGTTCAGTATAATGAATGCATTTTATATCTTAATTTAATTTGATGATTAATTTATTTACCTTTTGTTTTCATACTTCAAAACACAGCTAAATACCTACCTCTTATCACAGTTTATTTCCTGATTTTGTTACGTTTTGTAAGCGACTGTGGGTATTAAAAAGGTGCTATACAAATATTCACCTTATTATGAATATTAATATTATTACAGTTATATTAACATTTGATTATGTGTTTATCAGGGAAAGCTAAAACTAAAGAGGCACGTCAGACTATCATCAACCCAGACTGGAACTTTGAGAAGATGGGAATCGGGGGACTGGATAAGGAATTTTCAGATATCTTCAGGAGAGCTTTTGCTTCCAGAGTCTTTCCTCCAGACATCGTAGAGCAGATGGGTAAAATTCTAAAATAATACAACAAACAACATTTATTTTTAGATTATTATCCATTAAATAATCCAGTGTGCGCTACAAGATCATTTAACAGAGACTAAACTCAAGTAAATGTAAAACCTAACACAAAGTCTCGACATACAAAGATCAGATTAGTCCAGTCGACGGGCTTAACTTATGCCTCTGAGCTTTGGTTCTGGAAAAAATTTAATCAAAACTCAAAATAGGAACAACAGCAACAAAGAAATCAGTGACAAGCTAAGAAATGTTTGTGTGTTTAGGGTGTAAACACGTTAAGGGGATCCTCCTATTTGGACCCCCGGGTTGTGGTAAGACTCTGATGGCTCGACAGATCGGGAAGATGCTGAATGCCCGAGAACCAAAGGTGGTGAACGGACCCGAAATCCTCAACAAGTATGTGGGAGAATCTGAGGCCAACATCCGCAAATTGTTCGCCGATGCTGAGGAGGAGCAGAAGAGGGTAAGATACCCACCACGGAGTCAATATTCACACACACACACACACACACACACACACACACACACAGAGTAAATGTTCTAGCGTTTTAATGTTCTAGTAACCCTAACCCTGTAACCAAATAGGTTTTAAAACAATGCTCCACTGTAAAAGCATTGTATAAGTAAATCTAACTTTGACTTGACTGACGTTTGTGTGTGTGCGTGTTTTTGTGTGTGCATGTGTGTTAGCTGGGTGCCAACAGCGGTCTGCACATTATAATCTTTGATGAGTTGGATGCAATCTGTAAGCAGCGTGGAACTGGAGCCAGTAGCACCGGTGTTCATGATACCGTCGTTAACCAGCTCCTGTCCAAAATTGACGGAGTAGAACAACTTAACAACATCCTGGTTATAGGTACGCATAACACACACAACACTAAACATTACCAACATTATAAACAATACACACAATGAATGTACACACTTACAATACACTGGCACCACACATTTTAGTGTGACTGAGTGTGTGAGTCTAGTTGTGTTATCCTGTGATTGTGAACCACTTGTGTTTCTGCACCCTGTATTAATAAATCTGTGTGTGTGTTGTACAGGGATGACCAACAGGCCAGATCTGATTGATGATGCTCTTATGAGACCTGGCAGGTTTGAGGTGAAAATGGAAATTGGTAAGAATTGAACAATAAACACAAAGACAGCAAGTCTAATCATGTCTTTACCCTCAAAATGTAACACTGTGTGTGTGTGCGTGTGCGCGCAGGACTGCCGGATGAGAAGGGCCGACTGCAGATTCTCAGCATTCACACAAATAAAATGCGAGACTTTAAACTGCTGGCCATAGATGTGGATCTAAAGGAACTTTCTGTTGAAACCAAGAACTACAGTGGAGCAGAATTAGAGGGATTAGTGAGAGCTGCACAATCCACTGCCATGAACCGTCACATCAAGGTTAATAACACACACACACACACAATGGAACATCCATGAGACAGCAGATTCAAATCAATTCTAAATCTTTAATGAGTTTGAAAGTTCCACTTAGTGTGTTTATATTTTATATTATTATTTAACAATAACTGTAGAAAATCAGATTTAGTCAGTAATCTGATCACCTGAGTAATCAGACGTTAAACCTGCAGGTATTACACAATACAAGAAATAATCAGATTTCTACTTTGCTACCAGCCCATAATCTAACAGAAAGATGGGAAACTTTTATTTTTAATATTGAATTGAAGTTAAGTAAAAAAGTGTTTGATAGCGTGTTAGTGTTTAGTTCCAGGGTTGCCAGATCGCACCACCAGGTCTATGGAAATAAACCCAAACCTCTAAGAATAAAGGTACCTGGGAACCATGTTTTTTGCCGCTAGCCGCTATGTGCACACATCCAAATATGATTGAAATCATGTATTTGGTGTACATGCTATAAGTAATCAGATTACTGTGATAAGATCCAGCTTTCTTTATTGGTGTATCTAATCTAATTTCTAGATCGGAGTATGCTGTCTAAATTACATGCAGGAATCTGATCATTGTGTTGTCTGTGTGTGTGTGTGTGTTTAGGCCACAGCTACAGTAGAAGTGGATCTGGAGAAGGCAGAGAAGCTGCAGGTGTGCAGAGCTGATTTTATGGGCTCGCTGAACAACGACATTAAACCTGTGAGTAACAGCTGATTTGATGAATCGTTTGATGGGATCATCTGTTCTGCTCATGGCTTCTTTATCACAGTGAGCAATGTGTTCGGTTGTTAGTTAGCGGCTGTTGGTTGGATGTGTTGCAGGCATTTGGAACCAATCAGGAGGATTATGCCAGCTACATCATGAATGGGATCATTAAATGGGGAGATCCTGTCAGTCACATCCTGGAAGATGGAGAACTTCTTGTTCAGCAAACCAAAAACAGTGACAGAACCCCACTGGTGGCTGTACTGCTGGAGGGTATAAATAAATGTTTATATATCACTGTGAGGACAAACAGGATCTAGAAATTTACATCATTTTTTAACATGTTTAAAAAGCCAAAAAAAAGAAACGATTTGCTTTTGTTTACTGAGTTTAAGATTGAGACTTCATGTACAGTCGTGGCCAAAAATTGAGAATGACACATATTTTTGGTTTTCACAAAGTTTGCTGTCTCAGTTAAAAAAAAAACTTTTGCTAGATGTTTATATGTTATAATTAAGTACAATTCTAAGAATTACATATGTGTAATGTGTAATGACTTAATATTTATAGTGTTGACCCTTTTATCAGGGGACGATGTGCCTCCAAGAACTTTTCTGCCGAGGACTCAAGATCCTAAAGTGTTTATTGGACGAAATATTTTCTGATATGCACATTTTTTTTACATTATTTTATCTTTGCATTTATTTTATTTTGTGAGCAGTGTAAATGATTATGACTTCGTAAGCTCTTAGCATTTGTTATTATATCTGATCGTTGCATCAAACCGAGAACTCGCTTGGAATTCTCTGATTAGCTTTAGTTCCTGACCTGATGCCTAATCAACTTATAGATTATTAAGTACTTACAGAATGACTCCTTTAACTGTTAACATCTTTAACATTTATATTATAAAGCATATGTCAGCCAAACATACCTTTAACAACACTGTGTGTGTGTGTGTGTGTGTTTTGCAGGTCCTCCTCACAGTGGTAAAACTGCTCTAGCTGCTAAAATTGCTGAAGATTCTCAGTTTCCTTTCATTAAAATCTGCAGCCCGGATAAAATGATCGGATTTTCAGAGATTTCCAAGTGTCAGGCCATCAAAAAGGTTCAGGATTCAGTGTTAATCTAATCTTAATAATTATTCTATTAATAGTGATAAAAAATTATACTGTGTATATGTGTGTGATTAGATCTTTGATGATGCGTATAAGTCTCAGCTCAGCTGTGTGGTGGTGGACGATATCGAGAGGCTTCTGGGTAAGGTTAAAATCACTTGGTTTTGTTTATTGTTTCCAATTTAATCTGCTTCATTAATTATTCACGTGCTGATTTCCAGATTATGTTCCTATTGGTCCTCGATTCTCTAATCTGGTTTTACAAGCTCTGTTGGTTCTGCTGAAGAAAGCTCCACCTCATGTGTGTATTACATCATATCTATAAAGTGTGTACATGATTGTGTGTCTCAGTGTAACTATTACACAAGTTGTGTATGTGAACAGGGTCGTAAGCTGCTGATCATCGGCACCACAAGTCGTAAAGATGTTCTGCAGGAGATGGAGATGCTCGATGCCTTTAGCACCACCATCCACATTCCTAACATCAGTACTGGAGAACACCTAGTGGAGGCGCTAGAGGTCTTAAGCTACAAAAGAACATTATATGTATCCATGCATCACTGTAAACCACATCACAATTGCCTACATCACATTAGGAGAGATCACAGCTCAGGTACAACTCCAGTGTGGATCCTGTGTGCCTGACTGATACAGCGCTTCCTTTCGCTCTGGTGTAATGATTTCTGATTATTTGATTGAGCTGTTCATCAGGACTCATTAGTGAAAACGAAAAATCCCAGAAGATCTCTGATGTATAAAACCCATCCCCCCAAAAATCAGGTACCAAAATAAGAACTCTAAGAGATACTTTAACCCTGAACTAAGCAATGCAATCAGAAAAGAAATCAGTTTGTATTAAATCATTTAATCACATTAACCCCAAAATACAAAAATCATCTTATTCATAATCAATACAAATCATTAAGCTGTGCTTATAAATTCACATCGCATGAAGAACAGAATACAAATTCTTATTAACCCTCATCCTAATCCAATTAATTAATCAACCAATTAATACAAAAATTACAAATCATATTAATTAATAAAAAACATTTAACACACATTTAACCTACATAATGTTTCTTCTGAAATCTGAATGTATGTGTGTGTGTGTGTGTGTGTAGCTGTTGGGCACTTTTACTGATGCTGAGAGAGTAACCATTGCTCAGAAGGTGAAAGGCAAGAGGGTTTGGATTGGAATTAAGAAACTGCTGATGCTTATCGAGATGTCGCTGCAGGTATGATCAATGAATATTGATTTATTATCGATTTATTATTGTAGTGTTGATTATGGGATGTCACTGCGCAGCCACCGAAATCCCTGGTTTGATTCAGCTTTGTCTGCTTCCTGGGTGGAGTTTGCATGCTCTCCCTGTGGTTGTATGCTTTTATGGTTGGTTCCTGTCTTGAACCCTGGGCTGCCAGTTAGGCTCCGGCTCGCTGTGACCCTGAGCTGGATAAGCTGGACTGAAAGTGATTGAGAGTATTAATTACAGATTGATTATCCCTGCCTGTACTGGCAGTTCTGACTGTCATTTACTTAACACTGATAATATTGTAACGTGTCTGTGTGTGTGTGTGTGTGTGTGTGGCGTGATACAGATGGACCAGGAGTATCGTGTCAGTAAATTTCTCTCTTTGCTGCGTGATGAGGGCGCGTGAGTACATCCTTTATCTACTAAATCATTATATATTAAGTATAACTTAAACACCCCTTAGTGTTATCCTTCATACTTCTTCTTTTTCTTCTTCGTTTTTTATTTTTATTTCCGTTTCACGTACAGACACCATTACGTATATAATCACGTTGTGTTTTGAGTCGATCCCGTTTATCATTTTCAAAAGATTTAAGTTTAAAAATTCATTTAAGTCTCCCATCGAGGTGATGGATTCAAATTCTAAACGACATAAACTGTAACTGAAATCGATGATGTCATTGCAAAGGACTAAGTGTATGTGAGGGTCAGTGATCTGTTATTACATCTTCTATTACATAAACATATTAAAGTATTCAAACATGTGCCCACGTGGTCAAAAGTATTGAGACACCCTCCCTCCAACAAGTCATATTCTTTATGTTTGCCACATTTCAAGCCCTGTTGTAATTCCTTCAGGAAATGCAGAACTAGTTTCTTTTGTAATATCACCCTTCTGTTGTGTTTATTTTAATTTTATACTCTTAGACTGGATGAAAGCGATCACATCCGAGTGTAACAAATCTGAACATGAACCCTGGTGAGAATGTCCAATGTCACTGCTACGGTAGATTAATAATGAGTTCATTAGTTGTAGTAAAGAAACCTAGATGTAATGCAGTGCTGTTATCACTATATATGTCTAATAAACTCTGCTTTGTGACTTATGTGTAGTAGAGGTACAGTCGTGGAGTGGAGGGAATTAAAAGAAATGCTGTGCTTAAATAAGTCATCGTTACTGTATTTTGTGGTTATAGCTGTGAAAGGTACATGAGATTAGTACTTACCCTCTGATTATGCATTTTCTGTTCCACAGAGATCGTGGGTTCTAGGAATAATAACTGGAGCACTCGCCTTCATCTTGGCCTCTTACACACACATCTCTCTCTCTCTCTCTCTCTCTCTCTCTCTCTCTCTCTCTCTCTCTCTCTCTCTCTCTCTCTCTCTCTCTCTCTCTTTCTCTCTGTGTCTCTCTCTCACACACACAGTGCATGTCTCTGCTGTATTAGCTGGCGTGTGTGGTATCTTGTGCTTCATGTGCTGCTTATCTGAATATAAATCTATATATAAATATAAATCAGTCTAATATAAATCAGAGTAACTTACAATCACAAAACAATAAACTTGATATACTTTGTATTATACTTATGCATAGAGTGTTTGTGTGTGTGTGTGTTATATAGGTTGTTTATGATTGAAAATGTATTTATTATATTATTAGGCTAAATCGTTCTGTTTAATGGAAGCAAATTTGTGTGCGTGTGTGTTATGTTAATAATGATGGATGTTTATTTGTTGCCTGTGCATTCCTTAGTAACTACTGATTGATGTTGAGCTGTGATGTCATCAATATTAATGTAAGACTACAATAAAAGTATTGAGATTGACCCTGAGAGTGAAGTGATGTGACAAAATGTAAAAACATGTTTTATATGATCTTTGATTTTATTTTGTGTATTTCTGTCTGTTTATTTATAGTGTAGGAAAATACTGGGATTAGAGTATTGTAGGGTACAGTGTACTAGAGGGTGGTACTTTGTGTGATCTCTGATCATAACCGAGTACTGTTACTTGTCCTAATTGTTTTATGTCAGTTTTAAACTTTTTCTTAGTTCATGAAGAAAAAAGTTCCATACTGTGAAAATTATAAGAATGATTACAAAATAAGATGTAAGATATTTACTGAATAAACTGATAGTAGGACATATGGTGTAAGTAAAGAAAGAGAGAAAATGTTACCATAAGAGATGATTAAAGTTAAGAATAGAAAGAATTACTTTTCAAGTCATATTGGGCCTAGTTGCAGAAAATTGTGTCACGGGACTGAAATTAAAACATTGTGATGAGTGGAAATGTTATTGCTCAGTTATAAACCAGAGATCTTTCACTTTAAAAGCTAATGTGCATGGTTAATTTTGACAGCAAAATTGTTTTTAGTTTTAGTCTAGTTTTAGTCGACTAATTATCATAAGAATCTAGTCGACTAAATCTACAGTCAATTCGGTCGACTAAAATATAAAGTGTAAAATGTGAATACTTTTTCTTCAGTTCCCTTAAATTATTAAAGTAATTATATACACTTACACGAAAAAAAAATGTATTAACCAATTATGGTATATCATTAATGTTTGAAATACCAATATCTTTTAACAAACATCTTTATTTACCTGACCTTGCATATTGAACAGAACAATAAAATATTGATTATGAGTAGGTATGCTATGCCTGAGAAATAAATGCATTGTTCATAACAAATTACATACATTGCATAATACATTCTTTAACTGAGTACAGTAAAAGCAGCAGTGCCATTATTGAAAAAATAAGCACCGAACATATAACAAAAGAGTATTTATAACAAAATTTAGTATTTACAGGTTAATTATTTCAAGACCTTAAATGAGAAATGTGTCCATACATCGGCTCTTCTTTTTCTCCCTGCTGACATTGTCTAGATGACTTAAGTTACATCATGAATAACGACAGTTCACAAAGCTAGGATGGTCTTTCCAGGTTTAGATCAAATTTGTGCGTTTGATCGGCTTATCCCGCCTCTCCATATATCTCAAAGTAGTTATGATTGGATGTTTTCCTAACTTGTTCCTGCCTTTCACAAAGCTAATTCAGTTCTGATTGGATGTCACCTATGCCGAACATTTTTGTTTCTTTTTTATTCGTTGACGAAAGTGTCAATTAATTTCGTCATAGTTTTAACCATGGTAAGTAGTTTTTGTTTAGTTATCGTTTCGTTTTAGTGATAAAGAAAAGGTTCGTTGACGAAAACTATGCCGAAAATAGATCGAAAATGAAAATTAACACTGGTTGCAGGAATGGTTTAGTCGGTAGCACAGGGCACAAAGGAGGGACAACCACAGACAGAGTGACAATCCATTATAAAGCACATACAATCACACACTAATTCACACACTCATACACTAAGGACACTTTGGAAACTGGAGTATCTGGAGTAAACCCATACAGACACAGGGAGGACATACAAACTGTAGACCTAAACTCTAAACTCATACCTATAGAGTCTGGGATTGAACCCAAGGTTTTGAAGCTGTTTAACTACTAAATCAAAATGCTGCCCGTTCCTGTTTGTGCTTGCACTAATTTAATTTGTTATTTATTAAGATGTTAAAGGTTTTTAGTATTCAATCATTTTGATGTGATGCTAGCATCTACTAGTAAAACTTCAGCAAGCATTTTCTCTATGAACATCTGTTTATAAGTTAAACTTTACGTTTTTTATACGTTGTCCTACAGTATGTGTTTGGTCCTTCCGTGACCCTTTTATTAATTTTTAATACATGTTTTGTTTTTTAGACCTAAATCCCATTATTATTACATTGCTCTTTCAATTGTTTGCTCATGTGTTTGAATATATCGGCATGTGTGTGTTTTGCAGCTTTCGTGCATGTGGGAGGATGTCCGATGGCTAAGGCAGAGTATGGCTATTTCCTCCTCCTCCTCGTCCACTCTACAGTCCAGGCAGAAGATGCTGGTTGCTGCTGGCCAGCTGCAGGTTGGCCAGCCCTCTGTTAACCTCTCCAGCTTGCAACCCATTAATTGAATCGAGCCTGATTATCTACAGTGGGGAATTCTGAACATGTTTTGGTGCCCATGTGGAGGTGGCTGTGCACTTTATGTGGACTTGAACACAGACGATGTAAAACGAGGCACTTTAGCTGCTGCTATGCAAGAGCTTAAGCTATTTGTTTTCTGAACCACTCGTGATAAAAGAACCTCCTCATACAGCACTTACCCACATCTTTTATTAGCACTGAACAAGGTCTGTTCAGACAGTATTGCACTATTCCAGAGGGCACCTTTTGTTAATCACTGTTTCACATCTTTCTGTTTATACAGAACCTTTTGGGCACGCACAACTTAGGCAGAGTGCATTATGAGCCTATTAAGGATCGCCATGGCAATGTGTTGCTGGTAACAGTGAGGGAGATGGAGAGCTTCTACTCTTTCTTTAATGGGAAATGGATGCAGGTCTCTAAACTGCAGAGCCAGAGGAAGTCTCTGTCCACCCCCGAGGAGCCATATGCCCTGGATATCCTGCTCATCACCATACAGGTAGAAACTTAAATTCACTGTAACACTAACACAACCCCCTAACCCTATATTCCTGTCGATCAATGTATCAGTATACCTGGGTAGTTGGAGGCAATCCACTGATTCATGATCTGTTTAGGAAATGGCTGGGTTTTGCAGTTTTTCTCAAAACCAAAGGAACCACATGAGATTTCAAGAAGAAAGGGGTGTACTATGAGTGTAGAGTGCTGGCAGACAAACAAATAGGCATGGTGAATTAAACGATAGGGCCTGGACCCACAGAATCACCATCAATGGCTGTGATGTGCAGCTCAGATGCTCTCTGATAGAAGTCTCTTTCTCTCAGTCAGTTCTTCATTAACATTTGTTTCAGTGCCAGAATCAATTAATGCTGAGTGATGCGATGTAAATGAGAATAATGAAGAATGAAGGAGGACTGGCAAAGAAATGAAGCAGAAAACTCCCATAAAACATGTGCTATTTAATGCTTTAGTGTACATGGTCTCCTTCCTGTGCTCTATCATTAAGTGTTATGGACTTCTGTGAGGATGGGTGGGCATCCTGACAGATAATATTGATTAGGATGCCTTCAGGTGCATGGTGTCACAAGCCTATCTGTGCTTGTACATCCGTCCAAATCAATATTCTTGCATTGGAAAAACCTCTGCGGACTGATGTCTCTTGGTCTAAAACATAAGGTCTGGTGTATGCCCTGGAATCTGAACAGCTGTTCCAGAGTGATGGGAGCTTAATTAGGTCATCCAGTGAAATCAAGTGGCATGCCAGTTTGTTTTGGAGATCATCCTCAAGTCCCTGTTAGAACATGGTCAAGAGAGCTGCAACATTACAGCAGCTCCATGAATGATCCGATGTTCCATGATCATCATCCTTGCTCCAGACTCATTCAGATACCATTGGCCCATGTCAGAGCATGTCATGCCACTGAAAATAAACACATTTTTTATCTTCAATATCCACTAATTTTTGTGAGCAGTATATAAAATTTGAAACCCTTACTGAAAATTAAAACCAAAGGAACGGTTCTGTTTTCTGCCTTCAAGTCTGCGATTTACTGTAACTAGGTGTCACAAGATTTTACTCATATTAGTTTTCTCTTAATCAGAATTGAATTATACTGCTCACAAAAGTTAAAGGATACTTCAAAATGAAATATACCATAATTAAATATCCCCTATTTTTTGTGAGCCGTGTGGATGTAGATAAGACTGATTTTAATTTCCTACTATAATTCGCACATTATAACAAACGGAGGTTGATTGGATGGACATTGAAAGGGAAATACCTGCACTTCTATAAACTGTCATCTGTCGTTCAGCTTAGAAAGGATATATCATGTATGGTATGGTGGATAAAGTTACAAGAGTCTTGCATAATTACGTACAGTATGGTGAATTCTGTAATGCAGGTTACGAATGGTACCTCTCTGTTCTCTACTCAGGGTACAAAAACCCTAATATTTTAATTATTTACATAAAACATAACATACAGTATATTTAAAATGTTACAATATTGTTAAAAGGTGTAGAACATACAGAATGGTTGGACATTTGGTGTTTTTTGTTTAAACAGGACATCCTAGCATATCAGCGGCGTAGTCAACACCGTCTCTGTCCAGGCTTGTACCTGGGGTACCTGAAGCTCAGCAGTTCTGTCGATCAGATCAAAGTGCTGGTCCCTCAGAGAACACCCAGCATGCTCTGCCATACTAGAATACGTGACAACTGGAATGTCTCCAGGTTAGCTTTCACACTCCTGTTTTTCATTTTTCATGAAGATGAATGATTTTTGCAATTATCATTAAAATATTTTTATTTTTTTTATTTTTTATCAATTTAATTATTAACTATTTGTGATTTGGAAAATAGCATTTTACATTGATGAGACTACCGAGACTGCAAAATTTGTTTACAATCAGTGTTTTAGAATATTGTGTGATTTTCATATTACATTAAAACAAAAGGATACTATACCTAGTATCAGAGAGATTTTGGCATGAATGTAATTTTTGTAGCACCCTTGGACATTTATATCTATTATGCCACTCGTTGTCACCATATTGTTACTTGGCTGTATTTTACTGGCAAGTCATTATTTGGCTGACTTGCACCTCATTATGTCACAAAGTTCTGTGGCTAGTGATGCATAAGAAGGAGGACACAGGATGAAAATGAAAATAAAAATGAAACAGAGTTCACTAGCATCACTTAAGTGTTTTACAGTTTGAAAGTTTACAATTTAAAAGTATGTTTAGAAATGTCTAAACCTATGGTTTGGTTAGGGAATCACATGGTCTTGGCTTCTTGCCAATTAATTAATGAACCTCTCTTGTGTTAGGTGTCACAATCTAGTTCTTTCATCTGAAACCGATATGTTCATGTGTGATGAATAAGTCAACTTGTGTGCCTTGAATAGAGCAGGACATATAGTACAATCACTGACTGAAGCATGTGCCTGTAAAGATGAAATATTGAAATATGTCAGAGCACATGGTTGTCATGGAATGTTCTCCTCACCACAGGCACACATACTTTCTTGACATGGTCATTTTTTATAAGCAAAACAAAACTCATGTTTGTTTTTGTTCGGTAAAAGAGCTATTTATTTATTTTCATCTCAGGTCACGATGTTGACCCCGGTAGGTTGGTCCAGACAGGGAGAGTATTATCCTGGCGCTCAGTGTGGTAGTAAAACTAAATTTACTATGGGGCCAGAGCATGGAAGTTGGCGGGAGGCTTGCTCAGGATGATGCCCACTCACGGCTCGAGGAAAGTCTCTGGAGCAAAGAAATTCTCTTTTATTTCCACCAGTTAACCCCCAGATATTTAAGTATCATTATGAGCTGCATCAACATACTCCTTATTGCTCCATCTGTGACTTCTGACTGTGCTGATGCCTTTTTATGGCATAATGAGGTACAAACGTTAGACAAACAAGAGGAACAGTGGCATTTATTTTATTACTGCAGCTTCTGTCTGAAGTCTTATTAAGTCCGCTGACATTTTCTTCTAAAATACTGCTAAAAGTAACAATATGTCAGAGAAGTCATTACCAGTTCTTTCATGCCAAATGGTAGTAGTCTTAAATGCTTTGAATGTTAACGATTATAAAGAGAGCTGTCTGTTACCCTTCAGATATTTACTTATTTCCTCACCCATGCTTTTTATAATTTCTATAAGGCGTCATGCTTAGTGTGAGGGTGGCACTAATGGAACTTTCCCACATTTAGAGTTCAGAACAAGACGTTCAGACTGAAAATAAGGGGGTGTTTAGTGGTTGGTGGCAAACATTTCACCGAGTCTCGTAGCCTTGACTATCCATATCAGGGACTAGTGCGGCTTCCCTGTCTGCTCACTTTCTCCTGGAAACTCCACCATAGCGTAGTGGGAATCTAGGGTGGCACAGATTTCAGTGGGCGCCTTAGCAGATGGAGATGTGTCTGTTACATGTCGCTTTGTATAAGTGTGTGATAGTGAAAGTGTTTTTGTATTTTGTGTAATTGTTGAGTGCTGTTTCTTTCTGCACAGGGATGAGTGGGACTGGCTGATTAGTCTGTCTGGTCATGAAGATTTGGATATAGCAGATCAGACAGTAGAATGCCATGCTCCTACGCTCTTCTCTGAGCTCCAGACAGCTATTAAGAATCTGCTGCATCAGATTAATCTACCTCGGCACCAGGTACTAAACACACAATGGTGGACAAAGTAATTACACAAGCCAATTATTATCCTAATAAAAATGATACAGAGAGCAGATTGTAAAACCATTATGACTATGATGACATTTGCAATTTTTCAACAATTAAATAACCCATTTTGAGCAACATATCTAATACACATCAAATTCTAATTTGTGTTGTTTATCCTGTGGTATTACACTACATTAATTTGGATATTGCAGTCACACCCATTGTCAACATCCACAAAAGTAGAGTGTTTGTTTTGTTTATTTTGTTTATTTAATGTATACATTTACATCAGTGGCCATTTCAGCAACACACTGAAGGTTATATCTACACACAAGGTTATATCAGAACTAGTTACTGTATATGCACCTAACCTAACATGCATGTCTTTGGACTGTGGGAGGAAACCGGAGTACCCAGAGTAAACCCACGCAGACATGGGGAGGACATACAGACTCCACACATGCTCCACCCTGGGATTGAACCCAATTAATTTATTAATAATAATAATAAAAAGAATGATTATAATTATGGATCTGGAGGGAAGTGAATGTGTGAGTGAGTTGTGTTACTTTCTTGTAGGTTTCAGCGTGATTGTGCGTTGCTGACAGACTGGATGGACAAAACCAGAGATCGTCTGAACACCTGGACCTCTCTGGAACAGGACACGACCCACAGCGTCTCCACCTTTAATGAGTTTATAGTGAGTTTATACAATCTTCTCATACGTCCATTTAACAACAAACATTAGAATTTGATTGATTTCTTACAACTGATTAAACTCGAGCTTCTGTCTTTCTTTTTAGTGAGATCTCTGCTTTCTCTGCTTTCTCTGTTTTTGTTTGTTCTCTCTCTTCATACTTCTCTCTTGATTTTAGTCTTACTTTCATTCCTGTATTTTCATTTGGTATTTCTTTTTAAAATTTTTTCCTATTTTTCATTTATTCATTATTTGTCTTATTACTTGTTCTTTCCTTTTTTCTTCTCTTTTACTCACCATTACTCTCTTATCCGTACACCTTTTCCTTGTTTCTTTCATTACTTTTCGCAACTTTTGGTATCTTTTTGCTTTTATTTTTTCTTTAATTCTCTTTAATTCTTCTTTAATTTTCTGTCTGTTTTTTGTCTTTTTTCTTTGTTCTTTCTTTCTTTATAACTTCTAATATTCATTTTCATTCCCATCTTCTATTTTGCTAAAACGCCCTTATTCACACTAATGTGTTCATTCTCCTTTCTGTATCCCCATTTAATTATTCTTTAATTATTTTAAATTCTAATTTATTTCTATAGCACTTTTTACAGTGGATCATTGTCTCAAAGCAGTTTTGCAATATTATATGATCTTAAAAGGCCAATCCCAAATTGAGCAAACATAGGGCGACAGTGGAAAGGAGAAACTCCCTGAATGTAAGAGGAAGAAACCTTGGGAGAACCAAGACTCAACAAGGGACCCGTCCAACTTGGGTAGCCTAGATGTTAATTAAATAATTAAGTTGCAGTCATGATACAATTAAGTAAATAATATAATTTAAATCAATCATAAAATTTAAATTAGTAATACAATACAAAATAAAAAACAAAATAAAATAGAAGTTATTATTAATAAATAAATAGAGTAATCAGCAGTAAGTTATTGGAGGCACAATTATTTCTTCTCTGACATGATTTTTTTTGGTTATAATAATAATTCTTATTCTCATTTGTTCCTTCTTTTTTTCTTTTCTCCTCCCTTCATTATGACCATATATATATATATATATATATCTTATTCACATACATTTGTTTGTATTCATTATTTTATTTTTATTATTTATTTATAATTGTTTAGTGTACTATTCCTCTTACGTTTCTCTTTCCTCTTATTCTAACTTTAATTATCTTATAATAAAGGAGAATATGGGGCCGTGTGTCTCTTAGGTTTGTGTTGATGTTGTAGTTTCTGGTTTGTTCTCCTCTTTTACAGGATCTGTATAAAGACCTGGAGGTGAAATCAGCACTGAAGGCGTCGGTGATCAGCTCTGGAACCGAATTCTTACAGCTGACTGAGAGAGAGCTCAGCAAACACTTACCATCCACCAAAGCTGATCTTCTCACCTCAAACAAAAGGGCTCACTTAGAAACAAGCAGCGATGTCCCTGTAGTTCAAAGTGATCCAGACTCTGATCTGATAGAACATGAGAGGAATGATTTATTAAAAACTGTACCCAGTCCTGTGAGAGGAACCCTCACCTTCCAAACGACGTGTCACACTAACGAAGAAGAAGCTAACGGGCAGGAAGAAGAAGAAGAAGCCACCAGATCTTCTAATGTTCATCAGACTGAGACCAAATCAACCAAGTCCTGTAGATCTAAACAAGCGATATCAGATTCCTCCCACAATAACACCTTCAGTTTAGTCCAGGTGATGGCGCTGTCTCCTGTCCTGCTCTCCCTAAAGGATAGTCTTACTGAGGTGGAGCACAGCTGGATGGAGATCAACTTCAACATCACTGCAGTACAACAGAAGCTACATCAGGTGAGTAAAGCCAGAATCGTATCTGTGTCTCTGTGTTTGTGTAATTGTTTCTCTGTGTTTGTGTAATCGTATCTATGTCTCTGTGTTTGTGTGATTGTGTCTCTGTGTTTGTATAATTGTGTCTCTGTCTCTGTAAGATTGTGTCTTTGTGTTTGTACGATTATGCCTTTGTGTTTGTATGATTGTGTCTTTGTGTTTGTATGATTATGTCTTTGTGTTTGAATGATTGTGTCTGTGTTTGTATGATTATATCTTTGTGTTTGTATGATTATGTCTTTGTGTTTGTATGATTGTGTCTTTGTGTCTCTGTGTTATTATGCCTTTGTCACTATGTCTGTGTTTTAATGATTATATGCCCAAATCTACTTATATGACTGTCTCTGTGTTTGTGTCTCTGTGTTTGTGTAATTGTGTCTCTGTGTTTGTGTGATTGTGTCTTTATTTCTGTGTATATATGATTAGTGACTGCTTTACATGACGTGTTTTTGCTGTATGATTTTGTCTATATGACTGTATTTGTATCTGTTTTGTTTGTCTGTAATTGTATAATTTTGTATCTGTTTTTGTATGATTTTCTTTCTGTGTTTCTATAAACACAGTGTCTGTTGTGTTGTGTTGTGTTGTGTTTAACTGATAATCCCCCTCTGTCTCTGTAGTGTATGGTGGATAGTATTAGTCCTGAGTCATTGCTTTCAGAAGTGTGTAAGTGGATGAGTGATGCTGAAGGACGTCTGCAGAACACTGAGATATCCGTTCTGTCTGCTAACACAACAACACAACTCGCAAAACAGCTCAGCACATGCAAGGTGCAACAATAACACAGTGTTAATATAAATGTCTGTGTGTTAATTTTTAAGTAATCTAATACAGGATAAATTCATGATGATACTGTTTATACTGTATGTTGTGTTCGACACTGTGTGTGTTGTGTTTAATTGTTGTGTGTATTGTTTGTAGGAGCTAAAAAGGATGCAGGTGTGTATGCAGTTATCAATGGATTTCCTGAACCAGACGATGTTAAAACAAGGAGAGAACTGGAGGTACAAACACACAGAGTTTGCAGAGCAGCTCGGAGACGTCAACCTGCGCTGGATCATGCTGAACACACACCTACACACACAGGTCAGATATTACACACACACACACACACCTACACACACAGGTCAGATATTACACACACACACACACCTACACACACAGGTCAGATATTACACACACACACACACACCTACACACAGGTCAGATATTACACACACACACACACACACACACACACACACACACATCCAAGCAACAATCTGAACCTCACAGTGACAGTGTTCCCCTCCCCCCTGCAGACACAGCACACAGAACACAGTATGAGACTTTGGACTGAGGGAGACACCAGACTGCATCTCCTGCACACATGGGTCAGTGATCGTGAGGAATGGATACGATTGGCTGGAACACCTGTCAGTCTTTCTGCAGCAGAAAAGATCCTGACAGAATGCAAGGTCTGAAGCTAACCGCTAATCTAATAATGCTCTAATCTTATGTTGCATTATAGATTATTAACTCCCTCATGTGACTCCCAGGTGCTGGAGGAGGAGTCAAAAGTTAGGTGTGATGAACTGAGTGAGCTGAGGAAGAGGAGGGAGAACGATGATGAAGAAGAGCACACAAATGCTGGCTTCAACAGGAAACTTAACGATGCCTCTCAAGCTCTAACGACCTTTTCTGAAAAGGTATGAGTTCTAGATTTTTCGTCTATGAGTTTTTTGGACAGGATCACATGGACCTTGGTGATCATCCCAGATCATCAAATCACAGGGACAAGTGTATGCTTAATAATATAAAGTATGAGTTAAGTAATGATGAGAGTACTAAGAGTATCAACCTACAAACATGCACTGACTGGCCACTTTATTAGGTACACCTGTTCAGCTGCTGGTTAACATTTATTTAGCCAATCACATGGCAGCAACTTAATGTACATTTGTACATTTCAATATGATCAAGACAAGCTGCCGAAGTTCAAACCAAACTTCCGAATGAGGAGGAAATGGGATTTGATTTTGACTTGAACGTGGCACGGTTGTTTCCACCAGACAGACTGGTCTGAATGGTTCAGAAAATGCTGATTTACTGGGATTTTCTCACACAGCGAACTCAACCATCTCTAGGGTTTACAGAGAATGTTTTTTTTAGAAAAGAAAGTATCCAGTGAGGGCAATTCTCAGGGAGAATAATTATTAATGCATGGATAGAAATGGCACTTGCTATTATGTTGCTGTCATGCAGGACTTTTCCTCCGGGATCAATAAAGTATCTGTCTGTCTATCTATCTATCCATCCATCCATCCATCTATCTTTATCCATCCATCCATCCATCCATCCCTATCTATCTATCCATCTATCCATTTATCCATCTATCTATTCATCCATCCATCCATCCATTCATCCATACATCCCTGTCTGTCTGTCTGTCCGGACGGACGTCCATCCATATATCTATCTATCTATCCATCCATCCATTCATCCATCCATCTATCTATCTATCTATATCCATCCATCCCTATCTATCTATCCATCCATCCATCCATCCATCCATCTATATCTATCTATCTATCTATCTATCTATCTATCTATCTATCTATCTATCTATCCATCAATCTATCCATCCATCCATTCATATCCATCTATCCATCCATCCATCCATCCATTCATATCCATCTATCCATCCATCCATCTATCTATCCATCCATCCATCCA
>JAUZSU010135066.1:0-16175 GCA_034780255.1 Parotocinclus maculicauda | reverse complement strand
CTCATACTAAATTCTTACACTATAATTCTGTATGGCATCAAACCTCTTTTGTAAAGCTGCTTTGTGACAATATTGTACTGTAAAAAGCGCTATAGAAATAAATTGACTTGACTTAAAGCACTTTTGTAAGTCGGTCTGGATAAGGGCGTCTGCTAAATACTGTAAATGTTAAATCCAGGTGGCACAGAGAGATCAGGTTTTTTGTTTCCAGATGTGATTTCTGGAGTTTATCCCAATATTGACTGTGTGCAGGCATGAAGTTCAGCCTGAATGGGATGCCCGTCCATCACAACAACGTTCCCCTCCCTCAGATACTGTATACGTCCCTTTGTAACGTCTGACTGGTAGTTACCGTTACTGGTAGTAACTCAAACCAGAATAACAGCAATGGTGTGCTAGAGACATGGTACCCAAACAGGGGTGTGCAACTTTTCTTAAGATACTTGTAAGGGTGGTTCCAAAAGAATAATTTTGGAACCAGCCTGCTACATAACTGTCCTTGTGGCACCTAAACATGGATATAACATGACAATTATAAATCTATCTGGTGTACTACACGCCCAATGGAACACCACTTTGGATCCAGATGTTTTTTTTTTAATGTACTCAAGTGAAGCAAATGTTATACTTAGGATCTATTTAAAAATTAATGTCCCTGTTTAATGGACACCTGTTTACAACTTGGCAGTGAAACAGCACAAAGTACAAACTGTTCCTAGTTTTGGTGAGAACATATTTTAGGGTAAATTTGACTAATAGCTGCAGCATGGTGCCAATTTCCCCGGCCATTCTGGTCTTTTAAAAGGACTCCCTCCTAAACTAATGAATTCCTGGGGTAACTGCAGAAGAAGCCTGTTTTCCTGAGATCCCACTTGCTTATTAAGCAGGTTTATGCTGTGTTTGGTAAAATGAGTCACTCATTTAATTTACACAGTAGGACTAATGATATGCAGCATCTGTGCGTGTCATAGGAAGATCTGCCGTACGCATAAGCAACAAAAACATGAATGCTTAGTCCTGACATCACCGTAATCAGCATGTCATCACAGTAATAATCATTATGCCATTAGCAGTCATCATCATTATCATCATCATCATCGTCCTCCTCCAGAATTATTCTAAATCTGCCACCATAAATGTAGTCCAATTATTCTTACATCATAAATACAGTGTAATAGGCATAATCCTGCCAGTGGAAACATTACATAAAAAACAGAGTGGAATCAAAACTCAGACATAAACCATAAAATGGAATAACAATTCTGCCACCTGTTATTGGCAAACCTGGGTACTTATTATATTTACATTTACAGCATTTAACAGACGCCCTTATCCAGAGCAACTTACAATTCTTACACTTAAAATGAAAATTAAAGCAATGCTGGGTTAAGGGCCCAACTGTGGCAGCTTGGTAGAGGTGGGATTTGAACCCTGGACCATTAGGTCCAAAGTCCAGTACCTTAACCACCAGGCTACCACAGTCAAATTATTATTTACTTTAATATATCATTAATATATATTTAATATATAATTCTGACAAAATCCATTGATACCATAATATTACATTATAATACAATACAAATGCAGTATAATAATATTTCTGCTACTGTAAATGTAGTTTAGAAACCATACTACTGTTACACATACCACTGTGAATGCAGTGTATTAATAATAATAATAATAATAATAATAATATTAATAATGGAAAAAGTGTAATAATAATTTAAATGCATTTAAAGTAGTTATTATCACACTGCAAATGTTTTAATGCAGTGTAATAATTCAAATCTGAACATTTAGTGAAATATTTATTCTAACCTAATAATAATAATAATAATAATAATAATGTAAATTTAGTTTAAGACTAATACTGCTGTCAAAAATGCAACGTTCTAACAATTATGCCACTGTAAATGAAGTATGAAAAGAATTCTAACAAAAAAACATTATGAATGTGGTAGCCTAGCGGTTAACATACTGGAGTACGGACCAGAAGGTCCAGGGAACAAATCCTACCAAGCAAGAAATGCTTGGATTTTGCTTAGATTGTAAAACCATATTAATTGTAAGTCGGTCTGGATAAGTGTGAAATGTAGGTAAATAATAAAGACACAGAAAATGCAGGGTGGTAAAAATAAATAAATAACTAAATAAATAAATGAGTGAGGTCGTAATATTAAACCATAAAAAATGCAGTCTACTAATTATTCTGCTCCTGTAAATGCATTGTATTAATATTTCCGTATGTATTATAAACCCAATAATTCTGTTATTAATTACACCATACTTCCAAAGTCCAAATATTTGCTACTGTAGGCACTGTGTGATAATAATTCTGCTTCTGTAAACGCAGTATAAAAATAATTCCGTCATCCCAGGTTATTTTTTATATGGACTCAAACTCTGGTTAAACGTTATGTTACGCAGTCTTACGTTCATCCAGCATGTTGGCGTATCTCAGCAGGAAGGCTGAGGATGACAAGTCAAACGCTGACCTTCTACCAGCACGCTGAGAAATATGATGCATATTAAAAGTGTTTTTCTCAGAAGGTCACCAAAAAACCATCTTAGCTGCTAAACATTAAGCCCCTTTGTATTTCCTGCTTACTGAATTCTCTCACAGAACATTACAGGAGCTCAGATACTGTCTGATAAAAAAGTATAATGACTGCCATAAAGGAAGAGGAGAAAGGAAGTAGGATTTATGTTTTATGTATTATGTTTGTAATACAATAAAAAGCACAAACATAAGTAAACATACCTTAATGCGAATTAAAGCATCAATTTTAAGGCACAGAGAGACAATAAAGCATGAAATAGGTTTGTGGAGACCCTGGATTACCAATCAGACGGCTGTGAGCTGGTCAGGCTGGCGTGCTTTTTCTGGACTGTTAAGACCATGTATGCTGCCAACATGGATGTGGAGACAGCTCACATCGATGTAGAGACAGCCAAGCAGGCTGGGTATGCCATCTTGGGAACCATGCGAACCTTCTCCACAACCATGTTGGCCTCAAACACTGTCTCAGTCTGCCAAAACTATCACCCTGACAGAAATGTACTGAATCTGTAAAAACAAATTCTTTCACGTGCAAAAACATTGGTATTTAAGATCCCTAACATCCTACCTTGAGTATAAGTATTTACACTCCTCAAAAAAATGGATATGAAGTGTAAAAAAGAAGTGAATTTGATTTCATTAAACAAGATGATCAGAAAGCAAATAAAAAGTCAAAAAAGTTGATTAATTATGCAAATTAGATGCATAAAACTCAATTATAGTGATTGAGTAGTAGGTGATTATTCATGAGGGTGAACAGGAGCAGGTCAAACTGGACCAGAGTGCCCCCACATTGTGTTCAGTAGGGTGTATGGTCACCCAAGAGGGTCAAAACACATTGACAGTGATGGGACAATGGCAGGATCAGATTATCCAGCAGTTCTTGTTGGGGTCGTCTTCGTGTCAGCAAGACAAACAATGTAGAAATATTTTCTGGACATTTGTAAAATTATATTTGCAGTAGTAAAATCGTCGTTGGTTGCTGTGTTCAGTTGCAACCAAAAATCACCTGAACCATCTAAATCATGGTGTGCGTGTCACATTGCCCATCTCTAATCCAGGGCATTAACCACAGATCTACCAGATGCCCAACTAAAAACCTATATAAGAAACTCAGCTTGAGTTCCACCTGAGCATTAAAACAAGACATTGTCACACCGGACTGATCTGATCTCAGGACTGACCAGTTTGTGAACCCATTTGCGGTAGTGAACATGGAGCACACTTAATATAGCACGCAGACTCACAAACTGACATAACTGCTAAATTTAGTCAGTAAACACCCAGAGATTAAATAATAAACCAAACCATTTGGCCAGCGGTGACTTGGCAGTTTGATTTCTGTCCTGGTCAACCACAGCCCTGAACTGCAAAGTTACAATTTTCCACAAAATTCACTAGATATAAGCCAAAAATCAGTTTAGTGTCTACTTGAGCCACTAGGCCAACAATGACGATATTGGTTATGTAAATATGCCTTTTTAATCCATTTATAATGGACGCATGCTTGTCAGTAAAGGCAAAGTTCTGTTAAACCTTTTATAATCATGGCAGAAATTCGGTCCTATGACTGAAATAATACTATAATAATAGAATAACGTATCCAAAGCTCCGTCTCATAACACACTAAATGTATAAACAGTTTAAAGTGTTACCTTTACATCCGAACGCTCTTTTACGATTGCAGAACCCCTTCACTTGTGAGCAAAAAAAAACAAAACACTCTCAATGCTGTCATTGTCTCTGCTAAAAGAACATTTCACCCACAGTGGAGCGTGCCCCGTGTCTGTGGAGCTCATTTTGTATCTATTAATAGCAGTCAGTTCTGGATATATGAATCGAATTAAGTGTAGAGTCTGTTTTATAGAGTCATATTACAAATCCACAAGTTTAGAATGAGAATCTGTCCTTCGACTAATCCAAGCTCAACAACGAGGACAAGTTCACGCTTCAACAGCTTCAACCTAAAGCCTATAATGAGCCAACTGGATATTGACCGGTGATCAATGACAGAAAATCGAAGCTCCAAAACAGGCAGAAAGTTTGCCACTGGAGAAGGAATACAAGAGCGACAGTGTCAGGGCACGTTATTGCTAGAAGGACGTTCGGTCTCACCAGTTAAAAAGCTGACATTATATAAGACGCTCTATGATCAGTCGTGTCAGCAGTTACACAACCACTGGAAACACGACTGAGGTTTCACAGACCAGTAGCTCTTTATTTATACGCCCTTCATAACAAACACACTTCTGCCCAAGTTAATGACACACACATTTACAGACCAGGCTGGAAGAGTAAGTAAACGTTTGTATAAACGTTAAAACCCCCTTCAGAAACAAAAAAACATCCCCTTGTAGAATGGTGGTTCCCAAACGTCTTACAGTGCCAGAACTGTGCTTGTGTAAACATTTTTTTTTACCACAACTTGGGTGTCATTAGCAAGAATGTCTCCAACTGTAAACAAAATGTAGTGACATGAGGCCAATTTCCCAAATTCATCCATCAATCATAAGGTGGCGCACTCCCAGCCTATTTGCACCACCACAGACCAGGCCACATATACCTGAGGTGCTGAGATGGGACTCTGAACAGACAGAGTTTAAACTCAATAAAGGACCGGACCGGTATATGTTGGCGAGCCGGCAAATTGATCCAGGATCATGACCATAGCAGCCAATCTAACCATCACCTCACCAGAGGTAGGATATGAACCCTGCTCAGCTGGTAGAGCACTCCTTCCCTGGCCTTACACTTATCATCTCTGGATTGTATCCTACCTCTAGCAAGGTGATGGTTAGATCGTGCCATGTCATGACTGTCCCATCTGGCCTCCCTTTCTCTTTGACACCCGACACAGGTAATTATTTTCTATTCCTCTTTTTGGCCCAGCTTGCTTGGCCAGGGTTGTGGAGGGGTCTGTCGTCTCTGGGTGAACAACAGGTGAAGGAGCAAGCACTGGATGCCAATCCTTGACAGAGCAGGCAGCGGTTGCTGGATAATACCTAATTTTGAAAGTATTTAATGCCTGACCTGGATGGAAGCCCATGTGGTGGCAGGTCAGCTGATTAATCCACTGTGCCATCTGAGCACCTCTACCAGAACAAAACATGGGTCCAAATCTACGCATAACTGGTCCAATGACTAAAGAATCATGACCACCTACTTAAAGTTGTCCATGTTTAGGGTCGTACCCAAAACTCTGACACTCTTGAGGGTATAAAGGATGGCAGACCGAACAGATTTTGGGTACTACCATCAAATCATTGTCAATCATCACTACATGCAACTAGAGCAAAGTTTGTCATACCAATATCCTGCAAATATAAGCTGAGAATGAAAGCAGTTTGAAAGGTAAGGACTGACCTGTAGTAAAGTCTGCATGGTGAAGTTCATTCATTGTCCCACATGGAGGGATGAAAGGAGAAAACGAGCATTAGAGAATGCAAAGCATGACGTACAAAATAAACAAAACATCAGTCTAAAGTACTTCGATAGCTGGATACACAGTGGGGGGCCAAAAGTATGAAGCCACTACTCAAACTGCTTCTATGTTGCACTTTTCTCTAGTTTACTAGATTTTTCCATGACAAAATCATCTAAAAAAACGAAAAATATAAGTGTAAATCAAGTTTAGGTCATGAGACTGTGGAGGACGACATTCAGTCTATGATATTTAGTACTTATTGATCTTCTTTGGTCTTTAGGTTCAGTGCAAATGTTTAAGTGGTATCTGCCTCATAATCCTGCTGCAGTATGAGTACCTCTCCATGAACATCCATTGAGCATTTTCAAGAGTGCCCTCAGACTTTTGGTTCCCAGTGTACACAGAGTACAGTACTGTGCAAAAGTCTTAGGCCACCGTTAGATTTGCTTTTTTAGTAACAATATCCTGACCGCACACACTGTCGACAATTTGCTAAATTAATAATATATTTAGTCTAATGGTGGTTTAAGACTTTTGGACAGTACTGTTTGAAGAGAAAAAAGCAAAATAAAAAGGCTAAAATGTAATTAGTGTCATGTCACATGTTTAAACATGTAAAAAACATGAACAAAAACCCCTTCAGAAGGACGAAGTACACAGACGTATATGACAGGCTGGAATTATTACAACTTTCTGGATGAAACCCTCTAAGGTCCTGGTAAAACCACAACTTGACTGGA
The DNA here is from genome assembly GCA_034780255.1 of Parotocinclus maculicauda. Taxonomy (NCBI): domain Eukaryota; kingdom Metazoa; phylum Chordata; class Actinopteri; order Siluriformes; family Loricariidae; genus Parotocinclus; species Parotocinclus maculicauda. Next base: position 9,451 of record JAUZSU010135066.1, on the reverse strand, counting down.
CTCTATTTTCAGCTCTCCATAAATGTGTATCTTTTTACCAGTGGCACTGGAAAAAGTCCAAGTTGAAGAAAAAACATGCAGGGAACAATGTGTAAAGCTTGTGTCCTCTTTTATCCTGCTGTATTAATACTTGTCACAAATCACACAGACTCTACGTCTTTATTAAAACCCGCAGCGATGAGCGTTGGGATGCGTTTTGATTGTGGTCTGCAGTTCGCTGTTATTATCTCCAAATAGATCACGACTTGGAGAAACAGAAATATCTAAAAACACCAAGCTGTTGGATGTTGGTTGGAAAACCAGGGATAATCTTAGTCTCAGTTTCCATCTGCTTCTCCTGTTGTGGCTCAGAGTGGCAACAGGCTAAGAAGGTCAATCCAGACCTCTCAAAGCTCTGGCCAGCGCTTCCAGCTCCAGCCAAGTGTGACGTAATCCATCCAGCAGGACCTGGGTCTGCCCTGGTGTGGCCAACCGGAGGGTCGTGCCTGGACCAGCTTTAGTGGAACCCGACCACGGGCCACCTAAAGCTCATGAGCATAGGTAATGATCAGCAAGTTGACTCAATGCCCAGGTAAATTTGACTGACTGGCGAACAGAGAGCTTTGTCCATGGAGTAAGCTTCAGCCTCGTGGGGGTTGGGTCTGCAGTGGTCAAATGATCATATTGGGGTGCCCCCATGCTACAGCTGGCTTAGCTTTATGCTCAATAGACCCAGTACATTCAATATGTAAAGGCGTCTCATTGAACCCGTTTTCTAAGACAAACACTAAGTCCTGTATAGGATAAATGGAAATAGAGACAGGGTTCCGTACCCATTGCTGTATCGTGGCATGTTTGTGCTCCATTTCTCGCTTCTCCATCGCCGAATCAATCACCAACTGATCTAGCTACAGACACAAACAGAACAGTGTAAGATATAAAAAATAAAACTTCATGAAAAATAAATCTTAATGCTTGGCACAGCTTCGTTGACTGCTCATCTATTTACACCCTCAATCTTCTGCTGAACATTCCATTACGTTCGGCCCATTTCGTCCAGTGCGTTGAGTTCCATACCTTCATGCTTCATGATCTCCCATTTGATTTATACTTGCAGTACAAGTTGGTCTTCAACACGCAACATCTTTGCCACACTGTGTTGGATTTCCTTCTTGAAAGGGTTTCATAACCCCTTCCATTGTTTGCTGTTAAGGCCATGTCATGTCTTCTTTCAATTAGCCACACCCAACAGCTCATTACCTGCCATAGTCACTGCAGACTAAATAGCATTTTTATGAGTTACTAGGGGTGTACTCACTTTTGTTTAAACATGAATGGCTGTGTGTTGAGTTATTTTGAGGGCACGGAAAAGTTTACACTGTCATACGAGCTGCAGTCGGACTACTTTACATCGGATCAAAGCGTCCTATTTTTAGCGCTGTCCCATGAATAGATATAATAAAACAGTTACAAACATCTGAGGGGTGTAATCACTTTTGTGAGGCACTGTATCTACCATAAGGATGTGAGAATAAAAGTGAAAGCAGTGAGAAAGTGAACTTGCTCACCTCAGCAGCCAACTTTTTCATGTAGGGGTCGATCTCATCCAGGAGGTGATAACCCTGCTGAAACAGTGAGTACTGGGCGTGCATATATGACAGCATCTGCAAAATGGAGACAGAAACGGGATCTTAATGTCAGGATCAAGCACTGTCTTTGGTCCGCATCGTCCCGCATTGCTTTTTGACCCTTTTCCCCTTCCACAGCTGTTTGCAATTGGTCTAACTATATGGGTCCGTCTGTTTTGGCTGCTTTCTGGTCTTTTTTTGTGCTTGTAACTATGTGCCTCTTCTGCCCAGTTTACCTTTAAAATGTAGTCCTGGTTTGTTCTTGTTGAACTTTTTTGGTGTGTTTTCGTTTATGTGCCAAGTACCGTGATCTGTTTTTTAAGATCTTTGTTCAGCTGTTTACCAATTATCCTTAAAGTATCTTCTCGGTTTTGTTTATTGTTGCAATAAATTCTGTTCCCTTTTCCAATCCAAAGCATGACCAGCATTCACCTAGCATACAAACTGGAGTAAACCAGTATGGAATTGATGCCAGTCTGGGATGTGTTTCTGGGCAGTGAAGTTGTGTTGTAGCACTTACTGCATCTAGGATCTCAAATTTCTTCTTGGCCTGAAGGACGTTGATCTGAGGAGGAGAAAGAGCATGCTGTTTAAAGTTCCTGCTGCGTAACACATTGAGATTTAGACATTGGCTGCTTCCGAAATCGCATACTTCCATACTATACAGTACGCGAAAGCAGTAGGCGAGAGCATGTAGTATGTCCGAATACAAAGTATGCTTGAAACAGTACGCGAAAAGTCCCCGGATGACATACTCAATCGGCAGCCATTTTTAAGTATGCAACCAAAGCACACTATCCTATCCCATAATTCAACTGGAGCACGAAGCGTGCGATGCTAATGAAGTAAAATGGCGGACAGTGCTGAGGTGACGGCTTACAAATGAAAGTAAATATTTCAAATGAAATATAAAAAAATATTTTTTAATTGAAAAATATTTTCAAATACTTATAAATGTTGGCGACTTGGGCTTTTAATGAAATGAATGAAGGCGATTTTTTTTGTTGGTTTTGTGACGTTATGCGTCAAATGACATTTCTTGAGATTGCGGGCGTAGTGCATCCGAGGTTCTGCATATACTGCATACTCGCGTACTTAAAGAGCGTACTGCTTTAACGGTCGAGCAGTGCGTACTGATTCGAATCTAGTGCGTACTGTCAAAGTATGCGATTTCGGACGCAGCCACAGTACAATAAATGACCTATTCTGAGATGTCCTGCTGTAGCTGAGTTTCAACTTCTTCTGATTCTTATGGTTTGGATTCTTCAGATTCTGGGTCGAACTGGAAACAACCGCGTGTCTGCTAGCCATAACTATACAACAATTGTAAACATTAGCTCATGTTAAAGCCCCTCCCCCCACCTTCCACCTTGCCCCGCCTCTCTCCTCCTCATATCATTTAAAGCTACAGATACAAAAATGGCACGTCCAAGGAAAGTTAATTGTGGGAGTGGCTCAAAGTGGTTATAATTCTGCAGCAAGGCTGAATTTTGGAAAAGAGACTACAGATACAGTATCAGAGGACCACTAAGGCATATATAAAATCATAAAAAAAGCAGCATATCATTGCACCTTTAAAGATGTTAAACAGGCAGGGGGATGTTGTTTGTATATCTAAATGAATGACGTTGCTATCTCTGTGCAAAGAACAGCAACTTCACTAGGATGCATCTTATTTGAAAGCACAAAATGAGTAAGAATTATCTTAAATGTTTTACTGCATAATGAAAAGATAAGTTTTGTGTGTGCAGTTTCCCATGATCAGTGACTTTGGTGAGGACAGAAATTCCTACTGCTCCTTCGAGCCCAAAGACACAGCTCTGCTCCAGTCCGAGAATGGCAATCTGCAGCAAAGAATAAACATTCTCACACATGAGGTAAGATGTTTGTTACACAACACGGCACAACTCTGTTTACTGGTAGAAGCAGTAAGTGTATAACACGATCTGTGGTGTAGACCATCTATCTGCACACTTTTAGACAAGTGGACGTGTCTTTCTCTTGTGGTGATGTAATGGCTCACAGCCCTGCTCTCTTGCTGCACCTCGGCATGTTGACTTCTAAAGCCCCTCATCAATTAATGATGTCGATTTTGTGTTTCCATAGCCACTCAGCAGCCTCCTCTCATCCATCCTGATCCAGATTCTCTTTCTCTGGCATTTGCTCTTAGTTCTGGCCCACTTTCTCTTACATTCATTATCGTGTGACTATTCCTCACCTCCCTGCCTGCCTGCCAATGTACCAGTGATTACGTTTGACTTCATTTTAACCATGTGTGCTCTGTATAGCTCTGTATAGCTATGGTATTCATTCTTACAAGAGAAGACAGAAATGCTAGAAAAACATCAGGATGATGCAATATCTCAAAAAAACACACAGCATATAACTAATTCGGCAAACTATTATTATTATTATGTAATTACTATAATAATTATTATTATTAATATTGTCATCATTATTATTATTATTTAAATATTATATTTTTATTATAATCTTAACTACTTAATATTTACAATACTAGCACAATATTAGTAGTTATAGTATAAAGAAAAATGGCTTTTAGATGCCAATAGAAGCTTGGTCAATGAATATACTTTCAAATAAATCCCTACATCCTTACATACATAGATGAAGGTGTGAAATTATTCACTTATTCTTTAGAACACCTGATACTACATAGAAACAATAATTCCAGAGGACTAGGGATTTTTTTTTAACTAACCTTGTAAATGGTACAGTTGTGTAACCCTGTGATGGACTGGTGCCCTATTCAGGGTGTGCTTCTAACTGCACTGTACTGGACCCCATGACCCTGACTAGTAAACATGGAGAAGAAATGCGATTATAATTGGCATATTTGTATACATGCACTGCTGTACTACTTCTTAATGATTCTAATGTTTGTGTGTACACGTGTTTTTTTTTTATTGGGGTGTCATCCAGCTTCAAAAAAGTAAGGAACGAGAGGAACAGCTGGAAGATGTCATCCAGGCTTACGAGAAGATCCACATGGAGAAGACCAATCTCCAGCGAGACCTGGACAAGATGGTATGATTTGACCCTCGCTAACATGGTTACACAAATCTCTTTCTCAGGTACCTATACTAAATGTGGTTAGAATCTGTTGGCAAAAATTACTAACCCTAACATCTGCTGTATAAAGGTGTCTGTTGGATTAACCTGCAGCATAAACAGATCCTAATGGAAGCAGGACGGATAGATGCCAAATTATTTTTTTTTCTCAGATGCTCAAACCAGACCTGAGTGATACAGAAGGAGGCCTGGCTCCTCAGTATATGTACAATCACAAAAATATGTACAAACTGTCAGGATTACTCATTTTCCAAATAACTCTGTTTACAATGCTGGATTTTTTTAATTACATGAAACCAGAGTCCAAGCCTCACTACTCTTTTACACTCATGTAGTCAGTTTGTCATCAGCTGTTGGATTTTCATAGCCTTATTGTTTGCTGTTTACATTTACATTTATGCCATTTATCAGACACCCTTATCCGGAGCGACGTACAATCAATACAGTCTTACAATTCAAGCAATTGTGGATTAAGGGCCTTGCTCAGGGACCCAACTGTGGCAAAGGTGGGATTGGGACTATAGGACCTTTTGGTCCATAGTCCAGTACCTTAACCACTAGGCCACCACAGTCCCAGTCCCAGACCCACAGTCTGTTGGCATGAGGTGCGTAATCATTTTACAAATAATTTGTAAGAACAATATAATTTATTTAGTTTGCTTTTAAACATCTGAGCTACATTATCTGGTGAAAAGCATGTACACACTCCTTCTAGTTAGTGATCTGCTATTTCAGCCTCACTCACTGTTTTCACATTATAATATGAAGCATACAGGCATGGATGGTCCAGACAAATAGTGGCAGTAGAATGGGCTGTACTTCACTTCAGTGATCCTAAATATGACACTTGTTTACATTTTCACCTCTTTAACAAGTCTAATAAAATGCCCTTCTCCCTTCGAACTGGAAAAGAAAGGATTCACCTTTGCCAAGATTCTTTAAAATCAGTATCTAATTATGTAGTCTAAAATCTATTCATTTATTCACTGATAGATGATAGACAAAAGACAAAACAATGCTAACGTCTTAACTGAGGAACTTTTAAAAATCAATACTTCAATCCCCACTTTTATGTATCTTATACTTTTCCTCAATAAATTAGATTTGGTCCATGTAATCACCTAATCAGTACCTCATTAAATAGAGCTTTACCTGACTCCAAAATACTTTGCAAATCTAATTGCCATGCTGTGATTATACAGTATATGTACAATGGTGTTTGAACAGTCTCTGTTCTTTAAACAGTTCAGGCTGTATTATTTGCATCTATGTGAAGAATAATAAGAAGCTTGAGAAAGAAAAAAATGTGTGATTTGTTAATATTTTGGGGTGTCCACAATAGGTTTAAGTGTACCATCTGAATGTGTGATGCATTCTGCCTTTTGTTTCTTGATCTTTGCTATCTCTGTGTTTTCTTAATCCCTCTCATAACCTGATCTCAAGACATCCCTGGTGGAGAAGCACATGGAGCGCATCCACAGTCTGGAAGCAGCCCTGAGGCAGCGAGATAACTCCCTGCACAAACTCAACACACAGCTGCACAGCAAAGACATGCAGTACCTGCAGTTACATGCCAACCCAGATACACACAGTAAGGTCTTTCTGTTTTTGTAGATATTTGTGTGCATTTAGGTATGTTAATATGTCCAGATTTATTTTATCACGCAAGTATCAAAAGTGCAACAAATGTGAATCCCATTCCTCTGTTAACAGCCATTCTTTTTCGAGAGTTATGGCAGCTAATTAAAAAAATGCTCCAGTGTTTGCAGCCTAATGTCTCTCTGCGATAGTGGATGTGTAATTATTACAGCATGTGATGTGGAGATTCTTTCCTGTACCAGAAAATGTCGGAAAACAAAAACCTCAAAACTGACTTATAATGGAAGTAAAAGAGCTGTTGTTGTTCCATCAGGGAATATATTAATATATATATATGGAGTATGTACATAAAAGTACACACAAAAGTAAGTACACCCCTCACATTTTATGATATCTTTTTACACTGAAGATATGACACCTTAGTAAAGTAGTTAAACTACATCTTGTATAACAGAGTAAATGTGCTGTGAGCTGAAAATAACTCAACACAGCGATTAATGTCTAAACTGTTGGAAATAAAACGGAGTATACAACTAAGTAAATATGTCAAAATTGTGCCCAAAGTGTCCCTATTTTGTGTGGCCACTATTCTTTTCCAGCACTTCCTTAATTTCCTTGGGCATGGAGTTACTAGTGCTTTACAGGCTGTGTACTGGAATCCTCTTTTACTCCCCCATGATGACATCACAGAGCTGGTAGAGGTTATGGACCTCGTGCTCTTCCACCTTCCGTTTGAGAATACCCCGTAGATGCTCAATAGGGTTTAGGTCTGGAGACATGATGGAACTTTACCCTCAGTTTCTTAAGCAAGGCAGTGGTTTTCTTTGAGGTGTGTTTGGGGTCGTTATCATGTTGGAATACTGCCCTGTGTCCCAGTTTCTGAAGGGAGGGGATCATTGTCTGCTCCAGTATGTCACAGTACATGTTGGCATTCATGGTTCCTTCAATGAACTGTAGCTCCTCACAGCTCCCAACATGCAGCCCAAAACCATTCCAGTAATCCATATCCATAGTCCGCTTGTCTTGAACTTTCTATAGGCTTTCTTGTGCATCATCTTTAAAAAAAACTTTCTTCTGGGATGACAGCCATCCACACCAGTTTGATACAGTGGTTGACGTATGATCTGAGCACTGACAGGCTGACCCTCCACCCCTTAAACTTTGCAGCAATGCTGGCAGCACTCCTACGCAAGTTTTCAAAAGGTTGAGACCTCTTAACACTAATGAGTCACATGATATCAGGAATGGAAAATGGCTAATTGGGCACAATTTGGCCATTTTCACTTGGGGGGTGTACTCACTTTTGCTGCCAGCAGTTTAGACACGGGCTATGTGTTAAGTTATTTTGAGACCACAGCAAATTTGCACTGTTATAAAAGCTGTAGACTGACTACTTTACATTGTATCAAAGATCCTAGGTGTTGAGATCAGGAATCTTAACTGATCTTAGCTTAGCAATTCTAATGTGTAATGACTTTAGATTTGTGACTGTCTGCTTAGTCAACATGCTTTACTGAGCGTAGGTAATAAGCAGCTTGACCTGAATTCTGATCACCTGCAGCTCAATTCCTATCCATTAAACCTCTCTGGTACTTATACCTAGGGTTACTTTTACTCCTTGCATAACATCATGTACTGTACAAAAGTCACAGGCCACCATTAGGTTAGATGTCCTATTGTTTTTTGAAATGGTATATTGACTATATATAATAATATTTCAGTCTCTCTGTTAGAATACAACCAAGCAGAAGAAATGTGTATGCAGTATTAAAAAACTGAAGAAACAATCTTTAGGTAAAGTGGTAAGTATTTAATGTGAACTCACCCTACACTTGAGCAAAAGCAACATCTGGATGCCAAGTTGACACTTCTTACAGTCCGAAGAAGCTTGCTCAGGAATGGTCTTTTTGGAACGGTAGTTTTGGAAGGAAAACATGGTGAAAAGGTTAGGATATTCCAAAGCTCACAAAGATTGTTAAGAAGATCAATAGAAAATTTATTATGGTAATTTTGATTAAAACAAATGAAAACTAAAACAAATCTTATGGTGGTCCAAGACTTGCATAGTAGTGTGATTATTATATTTGCTGCCCATGCCTGTTTCTGTTGCTTCTAGTTATTTTGCCTCATTAGGTGCTTCCTGATTCTTGCACTCTTATTCTTTGCTTAAGTTCTGAGTAAAAATATGAATCTTTAGTCATTGTGTGAATATAACAAGAGACTCAATCATTTTAATATACAGTATAAGTTTGTTCTACATTACGGTTGACAGTGCAGTTGATGCTTTTCTTTTTGTAGTTTTGAGTGGTGACACCAGCGGACCCATGATTGAGTCTTTAAGCGTGCGAGGTTAAGAGCAGAGTTTGATTAAAGCCTTTAGACACTGCTGATTATTGAATCAGATGCTGGGATTTGACTGTATGCATGGGAAGACCTGCAAGGAAAGTGTTGTGTTCTAAATTTGTGATAACAAGAGGCTGCATAATTACTAGAAAAGAATGCCAACATTCTCTTGCTGTTTAGAGCAGATACCTGCATTATTGGGCAGTTTAACTAAAAGAAACATAATTGATTTTCAAAGACTACTCAAGATTTCTTGCATTCTTAGATAGTGAGATGGAGGAGTTATGGATATACAAAGATTGAATAGCAAACTACTATTCAAAGACTACACAAGGGCTGTGATGGGACAGAAACTCATTGAGCAGCATAATGTAGCACCACAAATAGACAACAAAGACTGCTTTTAATACAGCAGTATTTAATGAGATAGAAACAAGCCTCAGAAGTCAGTATTCAGGTGATTAAGAAAGCATCCTGCACACTGCTGCAGGAAACTGCAGAATTTATAGAATGTAGGGGAGTGTCACCCAAAACCACATGATGGAAGAGCCTGAAGTGGAACACATACATACAAAACCATAATGGGACCTGGCGGAGACACCAGATTCACATAACCAGGAAGCCATGACTTAATCTCTTAAGTCCTCATGGCGATCACACTTTGGAAGCCTGCTCAGAACCCGGCATTGACAATAATTTTTGGAATAACACATCCTGGAATACAGAATTGATAGCAAGCCCTCACCAGGATCACACACCTTGGTGTCTGGTTTGGACCGTGGTGGGGGGGGGGGGGGGGGGGGGGGGGG
>JAUZSU010135055.1:0-15000 GCA_034780255.1 Parotocinclus maculicauda | reverse complement strand
AAGAAAACACGTTGGAGTTTGTGTGTGTGTGTGTGTGTGTTTGTGTGTGTGTGTGTGTGTGTGTGTGTGTGGGTGTGTGTGTATTGCCATTTCTGCCAAGGTTTCAGCATTTCAGATTCTAGTTGCATCATCTATCAACTCTCTCTCTCTCTCTCTCAATCATACACACATGCCTCGAAAGCATTGCAGATAGAAAAATGATTTGTTAAGTGTGTTAGAATGTGAAAAAGCTAACTTAAACACACACACATATATATATATATATAATATTTAGAGTACACATCATACCACTCATATTACAGTGCTCAAAAAATGAGAGGATTTTAAAAAAGAATATGAAGGGGATCCACAAGAACTGCTGAATAATCTGATCCTGTCCATATCCCATCACTGTCAGGGTGTTCTGACCCTCCTACTGAACAGTCAATGTGGGGGCACTCTGGTCCAGTTTACTATGAATATATCACTTGCTACTCAATCACCAGAATTAAGTTTGCATAATATAATTTGCATTATCTAACAACTTCCTTTAAAATATCCCCTAAAGGAAAGGTGATTTAAGTGACTGTGAATGCACCATGGTTGTTGGTGCTAGACAGGCTGATCTGTGTATTTCAGAAACTGCTGATCTACTGGCGTTTTCACACACAGCACCATCACAGACAGGAGAAACTATCCACTGAGGGTGGCTGTCTGGGTGAAAATGTCTTGTTGATGCCATCAGAGCAGAAGGAGCAGATGTTGTGCTGAAAGGCAACAGTAACTCAAATAACCACGGTTACAACCGAGCTGCGCAGAAGAGCTTCTCTGAATGTACAACACATCAGACCTTGAAGCAGATGGGCTACAGCAGCAGTCCACTGCCACTTCTGTCACCAACATTGCAAAAAAAACGTTGCATGGTCTGGTGACTCTCGATTTCTGCTGTGCCTTTCGGATGGTCTGGTCAGAATTTGGCGTAAATAACATTCAAGCGTTGATCCGTCCTGCCTTGTATCAGCAGTTCAGGCTGCTGGTGATGGTGTGGGGGATTTTTTTGGCACACTTTAGGCCCCTTAACAGTTATGTTTTAGAACGGCAGAGTCACATCACGGATGTGCAGCTGACAAATCTGCAGCAACACTTCAATACGGACTGGGATATCTCAGGAATGTTTCTAAGCCCTTGTTTAATCTATTTCACGAAGAATAAATCAGTTCTTATGGCAAAACAGGGTCCAACCCGATAAAAGCAAGGTGTACCTAATAAATTGGCCAATGACTGTATAACAATTAGACATTTACAGCATTTAGCCCTTATCCAGAGCGACTTACAACTGATACAGTCTTACAATTCAAGCAATGGTGGATTAAGGGCCTTGTTTAAGGACCCAACTGTGGCAGCTTGGAAGAGGAGGGATTTGAACCGTGGGCCATTAACGTAAACCGCTAGGTTACCGCAGTCCCGCAGTGTATACAGTATACTTTACACCACAGCACTATAGAGCACTATACATTATTCGCTATACAATATACTACACAAAGCACCCATACACAAAACACATTTATATAAGTGTATTTATTATTCTCTATTATTATTTATTATGTTGCAAGAAACATGTTTTCTGTGGAAGTCTGTGTTTTCTGCTCATGCTTACCTGCAGTGAATTATTATGGGACACGACCGGCCTCTGTAACACTTGTTAACCTTTCTGTAAGGAAACAGAAACACAAAAATTAGTCGTTTGTACATCTGCAGTACTGCAGTAATGCTTAGTAATGACAGCCAACCGAAAGGAAAACTGGAACTGAAGTCAGCATTAGCCACAAGTGCTCTGAATTTACCAACAGAAAAATAGTTTTGCTTTTACTTTTCACTTTAAATCTATTACTCACTAAATTGAGTGGGATTGTTCAACAATGTATTATAAAATAAGCTTTGCCATCATGATTTTGACCAACTGTAGGTTCATGTAAGTATTAATGTGTAAGAGGATGATACAGTACAGACTATATTAAACTCATCAGTTCATGATACCACTCCATTATTGGATAACATTCCTTATACAGGGGGGATTTTCTAGGGATCTGGAACATTCCTTATTGCTTATGGGAAAAAGTTGCTTGGTACTCGTCATTTTTGGTACTCGACAAGCCTTCTGGAACTAATTAACAACGAGAACCGAGGTACCATGGTACCCTCATTTTTGTGTGCAGTCTATAAGCACTACACTAAGCTTATACACCACTATAATCTATACACCATATGTATCTATTTCACATCTGAATGACAGAAAACCAGTACAAGCGAACACTTGTGAAAAACCAATCACAGTTTTGAAGGCAGGAAACAAAATGGTAACATTTCTTTCTTATTATCTGCAAGTGTTTCAAAGTCTATAAAAAATACAAAGATAAGAGACTGTTTTCAGTTTGGTTACTGGAAATTGTGTAAAAAAGCTAATAAGTCATACAAAACTGCAACTTTTTATTGAACGAAACAAAATAAAGTAAGAAATCACCTTTACAGTGGAAGTACCACAAGTGACATTCATTACAGAAGCCCTGGCTCACTTTCTCCAATCCAGAGTATTTTCAATGGAGGTGTCTTATGGAGTGGAGGTCAAGGTTCTGTGCAAGCCAGCCACATTCTAAAATCAAAGTTACCAAACCAATTCTCTATGGACTTTGTTTAGGGGCAGCAGTGCAGAAAGTTAATGAACTGACTTGATGGAAGCGGAAACCCATAAACGTGTCATATCGAGAGTCACTGGGGTGTCAGTACAGCCCAATTCTACTGGGCCAGTCTGTCTGCCGAGAATCCAGAAAGGTAGCTTTATACACTGCTCACAAAAACGAGAGGATATTTCAAAATGAACATAAAGAGGATTCAACAAAAACTGCTCGACAGTCCGATCCTGTCCATGCCCCATCACGGTCAGTCTTGGGTGACCATACACCCTACTGAACACAATGTGGGGGCACTCTGGTCCAGTTTAACATGCTTCTGTTCACCCCCATAAATATTACATGCTACTCAATCCATAATCTCATTTGCATAATCGAACATCTATCTGTGACTTTTCATTTGCTTCTCCGATGATCTTGTTTAATAAAACAAAATCGAATTTGGACCATTTTTAATTGCTTTATATTCATTTTGAAAAAATCCCCTAGTCTCTGTGTGCAGTGTATCATGAAGTGAAATAGCAGAGCTCATTAATTAGACGGGGTTGTACACAAACATTTGTCTATACAGCCCATCTTAAGCAGTGCATTAGCTCATACTCTACAGGATAAATCCATTCCGTCCTTTCTAACCAGTCCCAAAGTGCGGTGAGAAAAAGCTTTGTGTCTCGGCTGCTTATTTAAACCATGATACAAATGTAAAAGTTGTGCCATAAGAGAATAACTACAAATCTATTGTGAACATTAGAGCAACCAAAGCCTGTGACACGACGGCAGGGTGAGACACATTAACATTAACACACAATTAGCAACATCCGAGTGCAAAACACACACGCACACACACGCACACACACAAACATACAGACACATACACCCAATTTTCGTGCTTTTTACACCGCCACCAGGGGAGTTTCCATGGAAACACCATCTCTTAGCCCTAATTATGTTTCTTTTAGAGTTTGGGGTGATGCTTTGTGTTTTCTTTTCTCACATTCAACCCGCCGTGCGACACACACACACACACACACACGCACGCACGCACGCACACACACACACACGCACACACACACAAACACACACACACACACATTGAATCACTGGATTGAATACCTCAAGGCTGTTTACCCGTGCCGCAAAAGATGGGAAAAAAAATCTGTCCGCTAAATAATGATTATGGAAGGATTTGTCATGTAAAAAGCACTATGACTATTGTCAATAATTTATATATATATATATATACACACGTGTGTTTTTCTACAGAACATAAGAGAAACATAAGAGAAAATAAATCCAATGCGAGAGCAGCTTCTATTTCACAGAGACAGCAAAAAAAAGAGAGTACTAGTTTGGAGAGAGTGAGAATGAGTGAAATGGCTCATTAGATCACTGAAGGGTCAAAAGCAGCAGGACAGAGATGAAGAAGAAAGCTGGACAGATATTGAAAGAGCAAAAGTGTGAAGGAGAAAATAAAGAAACGGAAGGGAAGCCACGGTGACATGAAAAGAAAAGGACAGAGGTAGACGTGGTACAAAAGGAAGGGGAGAGAGACCTTCAGGGAGGAATGGAGAGAGAGCGCTACATCTACGGAGGACATTTAAGAACGCCCATGGTGCACCACCTCCATAAAACTCAATATTACAAAAAAATATAAAAAAATATTTAACCTATGACTAGACTTCATATTATACTCAATTCATATGCAACAAATTTCTTGATTATCTTTCTTGGAACGTCTTTTAAAAGATCTCAGATTTAGTTGCGTGTTTTATTCCTACAGCATTCCCAAAGCATGATGCATGATGTGACTCCAATTTCAAAACTATTTATTATCCCTTTAAGTCCTGGTTACGCCTTAAAAGCAGTTTGTCACATCTGCAGTTCCATAGAACTGCAAGTTCAACCATTAATAAAACACAAAGAAGTGAAGAAACACGTACAGTGCAGTGCAAAAGTTTTAGGACACCATTAGATTTGTTGTTTAAGTAGCATATATAACTGTTGCTCAGTCTCTTTATTAGAGCACAACCAGAAAATACAGGAAATATGTAAAAGGAAAAGATATAAAGAATTTAAATGCCAGTCTAGCTGAGTCTAGGCAGCCAAAGAGAGAGAAGGGTAAGAAAAACAGGGATGAATGAAGATTTGATAGACAGAGAACATTTTCAGAAGGAATAAGGTTAGACGAAGAGGAATGAGAAGTTAAAGGATGTTGAGACACAATGGGAGCAGAGAAGGATGGTGAGGAGCAAAGAGGAGTGAAGGATAGAAAGATGCTGGAAGGATAAAATCAAAAGGAATCAGTAGGAAGGGAAATGGTGAGGAAAGAGGAGGCACAACGTATGGTGAGAGACGAGGAGAAGTGAAAGATGGGAGGAATAAAGACGATCAAAGGATGGTAAGGGACAACGTGAAGGGGAAGACAGTAAGGACTGAGCAGGACAGAAGGGTGAGAAGAATTGGGAGAAGTGAGCATGGTGAGAAAGGAGAAGAATCAAAGTATCTGGATGAATGAAAGCCTGAAATAAGAATGGACCAATGAGAATGCTGGAGAAGAGCAAGAAGAGAGTGATGGTGTAAACCAAGAATTACAGGATAACAAGAAATGAAGAATGGAGGAATAGATGATGAGAAAGGAGGAGAAGAGAAGGATGGAGAGAAACAAGGGGTGGAAGATAGAGGAGCAAAAATATGGAGGATGGTGAGGAATGAAGACTAAAATATGGTGAGGGAAGACGAGGTGAAGTAATGTTAGTAGCAAAGAGAGGGTTGGTAAGGAATAAGGATGATGGAAGGGTGAAAAACAAAGATTTAAGGAATAAATCTGAATAATGGTGAACAAACAGAAACTGGTGAAAGATGGTGATGAACAAGGAGGCTAGGGAAAGAGTGGATGTTAGGCTGATGTGATTTAAAACATGCAAGGTACAATGATGAGGAAATATCAAAGGATGGTAGGAACCAAGTGGAATGGAGGAAGGGTTTGGCACGAGGGCAGAGAGTTGATGAAGAATGAGGACTGAAGTTTGCTGTGGAACAAGGAGAGAAGGAGAGAGGGTTGGTAAAAAACAAGAAGAAAGTAAAGAACAATGAGTTTATGGAAAGAAATGAAGGAACATGAATGGAAGGTTGGAAGGTTTATGAGGAGAAAGGAGGAGGGAACGAGGATAAGGAACAATGAGAGATAAAGGAGGAGAGGAAGAGGAAGGCTGAACATGGACAGAGGGCTGGTGAGGAACAAGGTGGAGTGAGGGATGGCGAGGAACAAGGGGTGAAGGGCCTGGAAGAAGAGATACAGTTTCCAATGATCACTTTTGTGACTATGCAACTGGGCTCATATAACTAGCTGCAACATCACAAAAATGACAGTGGCAACCGCCAATTAGCTGGCCAACCCAAAAGAGAGAGAGAAGAACAAGAAGAAGAAGAGTGGAGGGAAGTGGAGCCAAGCGACAGCAGGAGAAGTCAAGCCATCAACATGAGAACATGACACGCTGAGAGAAGTGATTAGCCATTTAACAGAGGGGTCTGAAGTAGTGACTTTCTTTCGGGGGAACATAGGAAATACCAAAACCCAATGAGCTTGGCCAAAATTGTAAGGGATTCTAAGATAAGCTTATGGTTGCTTATCTCTAAATTAAACTGTGTATTCAAAGAACTTTAACAATGAAACCAAATGGCACCATAACCCCAAATTCATTTAATTTCTGTTTGCTTGCTTTTGTTTATTCCCTTCAGAATACAGAACAGGAACCTACAACATTTAAAGTGTCTATTTAAAAACTGATAATTTCTCACAGAACACACATACACTATAGGGAGAAAAGTTTGTGGACAGCCCTTACAGTTATTCAACTCTGCTTTTTTTTTTAGAAACAGTCATTTTTAACATATGCATAATAGAAACCGATTTCGGGATTCTCCAGAGACAAAGAGTGGGGCTTGAACTGATACCCCACTGACCCATATGACACAGTTATACGTTTCTGCTTCCAACAAGTGTGTTTGTTAACTGTCTGTCCTGCTGTCCTTAAACAATGTCAGTCTTTGATTGAGATCTGGCCCGGCTTGTACAGGACATTAACCGAAATTCATTCAAACACCCTGAAAATGCACTGGAATGCCAAAAGTGAGCCAGGGCTTATTGTCTAATATGTCTTCATGACAGCCAAAGTTGAATGGAAAGCCCTTTAAGAAGGACAGGCTGTTTTTAGCAGCAAAGATAGGACCAAACACATTATAAGACCAGACTCATACACATTTTGGGATGCCTTTTTTTGGGGTGTCCAAAAACCTTTCTCTAGTGTACATATACCTAAACAAAAGGAAACAATCTGGCTTAGTGGTTCAGTGGTAAGAGCCAGAGCTTCCATGTGCTTTGATTTGCATCTGAGGTCAGAACAATCCCTCTCCCCCACCTTCTCGACTGGTGCGAGTCCCAAAAGTTTGCCTATGTGCTCATTCTTAAAAAAGACAAAAGAAAATTGCAAACCCATTCATTTGAAAAAACCATTGGTTTGACAAAACAATTGACAGTGTTTGGGGATCTTCCCAGGTGATCCACTATTGTCATTTCGTAAAGGTCTCAGAACGAAACGAGTCATAATTAAGTGTCCTGCAGAGGTCGTATAAAACTGTACTGGTTCTTACTGTAAAAGGTCAGTGGAACTGAATATATCTTGCAGGCATAACTGGTTCATTTGGAAGGCTATGCTGGAATAGAGAAGATCTAAATGGAAGAGCCACATATAAAGTCATTATTGTTGACCTTCAGTGACATCTCTAATCTCTGGAAAAGAAAAGGAATCCAAATAACCCGCTGCCATTGCCAGTACATTCCCATTTAGGCTCTAAAAGATAGAAGGAAAGCAAACAGCAGGCTGGCAGATTTGCCAATTTATTATTTAGCCGCCAGCTGAGAGAAGGTCTGGATGAAATGGTCAGAGCGAACGGTCCGTTGCAAGTTCAAATTCAGCTGCTCTATTAAGGATGCTTATGGAAGAAGAAAAAACAAGGAGTTTCGGGTTGCCTTCGCTTTTCCGTCACTATAGATTTATTGGTGAAGGTTTTTCTATTTACAGAACAGAGGTCAAAGAAATAAGGGCATAATGGGGCTTTTTCTGCCAGAAATCATCTAAGAATCAACAGTCCTGGAAAGAAAAGGGCCTTTCTTTACAACTAAATCTCTGGAACCTTCAGAAGAACAGATTCCATAAAAATAATAGCTTATAACCTGTATATAAAACCATTAATTCAGCGATGACATTTAGTCTATCTATAAACCTGAAAGGCTAAGGAGTCTTGGTCGTTACAAGGGCTCTCTGGGGGCTAAACAACAATCTTGTGGTGACCACCAAGGCACGTCTACCATGAAACAAATGGGAATAAACAACATCAGAATCCTAAATGCTGGGGGATAATCGATCCTGCTTATGGTTCCAACAAAGGTTCTTTGGATTCAGAACCTCTTGGTGACCACCGGTCGGTCCACCATAAAACAATGTAATGGGAATACACGGCAGCATGGTTTGGCTTGTCTTCTGGCCCGCAGGAGAAGGTTAAACAGGAGGTCTACCTACCTACGGAAGTCCAGCAGAGTCCGAGCCGACTCCGGAATGCTCTGGTCCATCCAGGACAGGAAGTGGAACTGAGTGACGGTTCTTGTCTCGTTGGTCTGCACGTTCTTCAGGTAGAAGCTGCGCACCAAAAAGTCCTCGCACCAGATGTGCTCAGACACCAGGTTGACCTGGAGAAAAGAATCACTTCATTTTACTTACCTTAAATCATGCGGATATAAAAGTACCTCGACTAAACGGGGTGTGTCATAAAGTACCCCAACTAAACGGGGTGTGTCCTAAAGTACCCCAACTAAACAGGGCATGTCCTAGGGTACCCCAAATAAACAGATCATGTCTTAGAGTACCCCAACTAAACAGGGTGTGTCCTAGGGTACCCCAAATAAACAGATAATTTCTTAGAGTACCCCAACTAAACAGGGTGTGTCCTAAAGTCTCCCAACTAAACAGGGCATGTCCTAGGGTACCCCAACTAAACAGGGCATGTCCTAGAGTACCCCAACTAAACAGGGTATGTCCTAGGGTACCCCAAATAAACAGATCATGTCTTAGAGTACCCCAACTAAACAGGGTGTGTCCTAAAGTACCCCAACTAAACAGGGCATGTCCTAAAGTACCCCAACTAAACAGGACATATCATAAAGTCTCCCAACTAAACAGGGCATGTCCTAGGGTACCCCAACTGAACAGGGCATGTCCTAGGTTACCCCAACTAAACATGGTATGTCCTAGGTTACCCCAACTAAACAGGGTATGTTGTAGGGTACCCCAACTAAACAGGGTATGTCCTAGAGTACCTTAACCAGACAGGACATGTCCTAGAATAGTCCAACCAGACAGGGCATGTCCGAGAGTACCCCCACCAAACAGGGCATATCCTATGGTACCCCAACTGAACAGGGCATGTCCTAGGGTACCTCAACCAGTCAGGACATGTCCTAGAATAGTCCAACCAGACAGAGCGTGGTCTGGAGCACACCAATCAAACAGACAGGGAATATAATTTTTGGACACTAACTAAGGTCAACCAAACAGGGCATGTTCTGGACTGTCCCAACCAAATAAAAACAGGGCAATGTATGTGGTAACCCGGTATGACGAGCTAGATGTATCCAGGATCAGTGGTAAAGACAACATACAGCTTTAGCTTACAGTTTTACTGCCACTCGTATGTTAGAAGGAATTTCTTACCTCGTAAATGTGGTACAGGTCTGAGCCTTCGTCTGGCCAGTACTGATGGCACTGTTTGGTTCCATTCTCTGCTAGCGGTGTTAGCATGACAATCACCACACATCCACTTTCCCAGACCATCTGTAGTGACAGAGAAACAAGCAAGAGGTTTTACACTGGGACATCTGAGCCACTCTGAAGGCACTGTGAATGCTGACCACGTTATTAAATTAAATTAAATCGTTTTTTTACAATTCACTTAACAAAATGACTTCGGTTCCATTACCAGAAATAATTCTCCCCATAAGATGAGGGATTGAGAGAAGCCCCGAGGAACAACAATGCAGGGATTGAGACGTATGAGCCGATAAAGTGCGAATACATTTAGGAGTAATACCTAGGATCAGGTTGGTACCAAGAACTACACCTCCACCAATAAAATAATAAGAAGAAAACACACATTGTACCTTGTCCTTTAAAAGAGATATTTCATCTTTTTTAAAGGTCTGGTCAAGTTCATCCACTCCTGCATTTCTCTCGGTCTTGGTCCTTCCAAGGTTTATTTCTTACAACATTCAGAAAGCTTTTCCTTGCCACTATCGCCTTAGGCTTGCTCAATTTGGAACTGGCCCTATCTAATGCTGCTTTAAGACAATGATCTATTTTAAAAAGTAAGAAGGTCCCAGGTTCAATCCAAGGGCAGGGTGGGGTGGCCTTGGTCCTTTCTGTGTGGAGTCTGCATGTCCTCCCCGTGTCTGCGTGGGTTTACTCCGGGTACTCCGGTTTCCTTCAACAGTCCAAATACATGTATGTTAGGTTACTTGGTGTCTCTAAAGTTGCCCTTAGTGTGTGACTATGTGTGCATGACTATTTGTGTGTGTTTCCTACGATGGATTGGCACCCTGTCTAGGGTTGTTCTTGCCCTTGTGCCCAAAGTTGCCAGGTGGGCACTCGCTGGTCTTCGACCCCATGTGAATTAAGCGGAAGATAATAAACGAATGAACTAGTTTCTATGTTGGAAATGTGTGTGTGTGTGTGTGTGTGTGTGTTTACAGTATATCTTAGTACATGTAGTCTGTATAATCTGAGTTCAGCTGACCTTACACACTTTCTTTTTCAGATACGGTCTCATCTCAAACCTACATCCATTATCAATTCATCGCTGCTCAGGTAGGTCAAGTTGATCTATCTTAGTTTTATTTACAGTGTATGTGTTTTATATTACAAAAACAACTATATAACATGATTGAAAGTCACTACAATATTTTCACGGTAACGGGTTTGTTGCCCAATACTTCAGGATTTAAATCTCAAGTTTGAACGTGTCTAAAGGGGGCGCTAGATAACGAGATATAGTCTTAAAGTTTGCGCTAATAGCACATGTACTTATAGTGTACCATGGACAGGCATCATGTTCTCCGGCTTAAGCATCACATCCCTGTATATATATATGTATATATATAGTGTTGTGCAAAAGTCTTAGTCCACCATTAGATGTGTTTTTAGCAAGGTTTGATCATTATGTGTACGTAATTATTGATCTCGGATTAAAATACAAACAGAAAATACAGGAAATGTGTATGTTGTGCTTATAAACTGAGCCCAGTGTGGAATCATCTGCACTGATATAATGTGGTCTATGGTCAGCCATATTGGTCCAGGCAACTGGATTGCATTGGAGATTGCATTGGAAAAAAAAAAAGTATTTTAAAATTAAATTAATTGAAATTTATTAATAAAATATAATATATATATATATATATATATATAATAGAATCAATTAATTTTATTTTAAAATAAGTTTTTTTTCTATTCTATTTATTATTATACTTGTAGATTATAGATAATAATATAATTAATTAAGTAATATATTGATAATATAAAACAACCTCATATATATATATATATATATAATTAATTATCCTATTTATTATACTACATTTTATTTACAGGTTAATAATATTGTTACCTGTGCTGTACATTTTTATGTATATTTCATTTATATATTTATATTTACATATTTTAAGCTGACTGATTTACAGAGTCTCAGTAATTCATTTTTATTTGTTAATTTTGTTATATTCCTGTCAGTGATGGTTCATTATATGAGCTCAAAGTTGCACGGTTTTGATTTCAGTGTTTCAAACTGAATGAGTTCTGACTGGGACAAAAGAAAGGCTCAGACAATGGGGATATCGGCAGAAATATTTTGAGAACATTAAATCAAATTACAAAGGGATGTTTCAACATGTATTATTAGATATGGCCAATATACCATTGCTAAAACCACAAATCTGATGGTGGCCTTAGACTGTTGTAGCCCTCGGTCAGAACTGGTTACATTAAATGTTTTAATTAACAATACAATTATCATAATAATGTATATTTAGTAATTTTATTAAGGATAAATATAAATAGAGCTCTCTTTCTGTTACTCACACCTCTTACCTCTCGTCCCTTTATTGATTCACCTTGGGTTTGTCCTGTTATGTTTGTGAGAGATATCTGAACACACTTACCTTTTTTACCTTTACTCTATCTTGGTACAAAGATCAGAAATGATCAGATAAGACGTGTGTTTTGTCTTTAGGGAGTTCTAACCCTGAACGTTGTTCACAATGGCTACACTGATCCAAACAACCTGGTATTTGAAAACATCACCATTCTGGGACTAAACACTCCCCCTGTGACTGTCACCATCACTGAGGGCAGCGATGCCACCACTGTGCCCGAGTCCAGCATTCACTATGACTCTGCTAAAAAGGCAAGTTATGATATCATCATCCAGACCTGAGTACATTAGGTAACGTTAGATTAGATCTGATGTTAATAATCGGTGTGTTTATAGAGCGACACGGAACAAAACGCAAAAGCTACCGTCAAGTCGAGCCAGATTTATTTCTTTATACAACGGACCATTGTCTAAAAGCAGCTTTGCAATCTTATATTGTCAAATAAGGCCAATCCCAAATTGAGCAAGCCTAGGCGACAGTGGCAAGGAAAAACTCACCGTAAATCACTCCCATATGACCACCCAGCTCTGCCCTTAGTCTATGGCAAGGATGCACAGAATAAAAATTAAGAGGACCGGTGCCCGGCCCAGCCAGACCACCCACCGGACACTCCCGGCCAAAGGTCAGGTCATGACAAGGCAGGCAGGCCGGACATGACCTCAGACTCTGGCCTCAGTAGCTTCAGCCATGCATCCTAGTCTAAATCTAACCAAAAGCCTGAGTAAATAAGAACGTTTTAGCCTAGACTTAAACATTTGGAGAGAGTCTGAATCTCTAACTTTTTTAATTTTAGGAACTAAAACATGTCCTGCACTTTATGAACGAAGTAGAGGAGCTGGATTGTAAGATTCTAAGATTTAACTCAGATAATGTGGATCCAGACCATGTAGAGCTTTATATGTTACAAGTATTTTATAATTAATACCAAATGTAACTGGTAACCAGTATAGAGACGACAGAACAGGACCTGATATGATCACATATTCTAGTTCTAGTTAGCACCCGAGCTGCTGCGTTCTGCACTAGATAAAGTTTATTCAGAGATTTACTAGAACATCCAGTAAGTAAAGTGTTACTGTAATCCAACCTCGAGGTTATAAATGCATGAACTAGTTTCTCAGCATCTAGAAAAGAAAGGATTGGAGCATACCAGTTAAAACGAATGCCAGGTGTGAGGATAACAGAGCAGGTAGTGTTGATATCATCTAGTTTTAGGACCGGAGTTTGGCTTCTGCTCCCTGTGTGGGGATTGGGATGTTTAAATGTTAAAATAGGGGAGCAGGAATAACTTTAGTAAGAAGAACAATAATAGTATTAAAGTACAGATTAAAGCAGTAGAATATATGCTATAGAATTGTATCCTGAGGAATAAACGACGGCGTGATGATGGAACCTTTCTGTACTGTAGGTGCTGTACCTGAAGAGTCTGGAGCTGGGTTTGGGGAAATCTTACACCGTCACATGGAGCACAGCAGTTCTTAATGATTTTGAAAGGTTCGATTGCTACCCTGAAGAAAACAGCAACGAGCAGCTCTGCATCGCCAGAGGCTGCATCTGGGAGGTGAGGGGGCTATGATGGGGGTCACAAAAATAATCCATATGAAGATATGCAAGGTTTTGACATGCTTGTTTAAACGACTTGTTAATAAAACGATTTATTAAAATTACAAATTAATATTTTAAGTTGTGTATCTTGCAAAATCAACAGATTATTTAAAAAAAAATATTTTAAATTAAATAAAAGCATTATTATTATTATTATTATTGTTGTTGTTGTTGTTGTTGTTTTTGTTCTATTACCAACAACAACAATAATAATAAAAATTAAAATTAAAATAATAATAATAATAATAATAATAATAATAATAATAAAAACTACTACTCCTAATATAATAAATATAATAATAATAATAATAATAATAATAATTATAATAAAAATTAAAATAAAAATAATAACTACTACTCCTAATATAATAATAATAATAATAATAATAATAATAATAATAATTATAATAATAATAATAATAATAATAATAATATTTAATAATAATAATAATATAAGTAATAGTAGTAGTAGTAGTAGTAGTAGTATTAATAATAATAATAATAATAATAATAATGATAAAAAATAAAAATAATAATAATAACTACTACTCCTAATATAATAATAATAATAATAATATAAGTAATAGTAGTAGTAGTAGTATTAATAATAATAATAATAATAATAATAATAATAATAATAATAATGATTAGTATAATAATAATATTAGTAGTAGTAGTAGTATTAATATTATTATTATTATTATTATTAATAATAATATAATAATAATAATAATAATAATAATAGTAATAGTAGTAGTAGTAGTATTAATAATAATAATAATATTAGTAGTAGTAGTAGTAGTAGTAGTATAATATAAAAATAATAATGTTTAAATAATAAAAATATCATAAGATACTTCTGAAATAAAAATAACTCTATATTATATATTGTATATTACAATGTAATTTACAATTGTATATGTACAGTACAATATTGTATATTGTACTGTGGGGGCACCCCTGTTCTGGTCATGTGACAACCCCACAGACCCCTCCCTGACCCTGATGAGCACTGAGACTTCCTGGCACCATTAAGTCCAGATAAACCTGTTTGTCACACACTCAGACCAGGGGTGCCCCCTCACTACACAAACTATATTTACATTGATTACAATACTGGCACTGTAAATAAACAGCTGATGATGTTATTCGTATTTATAAATATTACTCATCTGCCATCTGTCCTTGTTTACCTGCAGCCCTCGAACCTGAATAAAGTGCCGTGGTGCTATTTCCCCAGCGATTATGGCTACATCGCCGACCCCCCTCAGGAGACCCCCGGTGGGTGGAGCGTTACCATTAGACGTAATAATATCTACCCCAGCGCACGACCTCTGTCCAAAGACATCGACACGCTGCAGGTGGAAATCACCTACCTGAGTGCCCACTCGCTCCGCTTCAAGGTGCAAAATCCTTCAACATGGCAGCCGTTTCAGAAGCATGGCTAAGACTATGAACATAAGCGTAACAGTA
>JAUZSU010135045.1:0-16180 GCA_034780255.1 Parotocinclus maculicauda | reverse complement strand
CACACACACACACACACACACACACACACACACACACACACACACACACACACACACACACACACACACAGACTCCCACTGCTCTCTATCAGATGTGGATTGAGCCCTGAGAGCGTCTGTCACTGCTGCGTTTCCACTTCAAGTTCAGGAAATCTAAACTTTCCTCTCCTAATCACCCTGCCTTTGAAAGGGATAAAAAGAATTAGCATGGTCAGTAATTGTTCCCTGCTCCCTCCCCTCTCTGCCTCTGTCCTCCACAATAGTGCCAGGACCTTTGGGATGTTAATGAAAGAGAGCAGGGCTTAGCATTGGCTGTAGAGTGAGCAGACGGCTGACAGAGGACAGCTGAAACATCCTAAACTGTAAGAAACAGGTGAATGACACTGATCTGGGGAATCACATAGAATATATTGACTTACAAATCATTTATCTTATCCAAATACTTATAGAGTTTTCAGTCCTGAGGTACACAAATAATCTGGACATGCAAATAAGGTTTGTGAACCATGATTCCTAATGCAATCATTAAAAGAAATTGGTCTGATCAACATCCCATTTATAAGTAGAGTTGGATGGGACAGTCAGGTGTGTCCCCTGTGTATGTTTACTTACTATGTGAATAAAAGAATGCTTTACCTCTAATTTATGTGCAATAAACCCTACTGGCATAGGCACCTCTCACTCTCATGCTAAAGATATTAGGAGAGCTTGGGTCAGACCAAACCGGGCACAGCAAGCTGATTTATGGTTTCTACTAAGTTGGAGTTGCACAGCAACAGAAGGATGGACATGACAAGAATTAACCTGACATTCACAACAGTGTAACTACAGAAATACAGGGTGAGTCAAAATTCATAAGACATGTCCTGGTGCTGCCTGGACTTTCCGCAAAGGCTGCCAAAACTATTGTTAAGGTTTTTTCGTCTGTAGTTTTTGGACGATCACGACGTGGCTTATCATCAACAGTCCTGGTTTCTTTGAATTTGGCTATAAGGGATGCAACAATGCTGTGTGAAATCGGTGGATTCTTCTGGGTGTCTGTTGTTAAAGTCTATGATACGAAAGCTGCGTTCCCCAGACATAAGAATCATTAATTTCATCTTCAGTTACCTGTGATGAACAAGAACATTTTAGAACTTTCTGTGTTGATAATCTTGAACAACAGGAGATATTGCAAGTCTGATCACTCATTACTTGCTGGGTTATATGTCATTTTTCTATTTGTTTCTGAAATTAAAGGGTGTCCTGAGACATTTGACTGTATGTCAATGTAAGGATATTAGTTAATATTTATAATAATAAAAGTTCTGATATTTATAATGTTCAGCTCCTACTCTTTTTTGTAAAACGGGTAGAACTTGGTTAAAAATGGTTGTTTTACAGATGAATCCCCATCTCCACTTACTGTATCTCTATTAAATTCTCACTACGTTCACTTTACTCTGGCATCTACAGCTTCCTTTAAGTCCATTAAGTAAAATGGTTACTTTAAATTGACAAAATCTGTGAATACACCCCTGCAAATAATAGATGCCCCGCCCATGGGGTAGTCATATGTTTATTTACACCTTATGGTATACCGTACTTTATTATGACCCCTGATTACCTGTTATTAAATCTCTAAAGTACAACTTTGAACACTATTCCAGTCTTAGAGCATTTACCAGGCCCTTTTCCAGAGAGACTGATACAACTGTTCAATGTTCAATCTAAGTAGCTGAATGCCGTGTACTTTGTATCCAGTCATAATTGGATGCCTGCAATTGTGTGTTCAAGCTGCCACATAAGCCACATACTCTGATTTCCCAGCTCAGATTAAGGTATGCAAATCAAAAAAATCAATCTGATCAAGTAAGCTGGGTTTTTGTACGGTAATCAGATTTCTCAGCGCCTCTACACCCTTATTCTGATTTCAATCATTCTTATTTTATGCTAAGTTAATATAAGGTCAGTGGTCACTAACAATCATTTTGGTTGTTGCAAGTTGCAGGTTTTTGGGACTTGTTTCAAAAGTGTACAGGTGCTCCTGGATTTACTATAATGTTACATATATACAGTGGCCCATTTATCAAATGGCTCCAATGAAATAAAGTTCACTTTATTTATCATTAATGTACACTTAGCATCACATCTTGACAGAAAAAAACAGGCATGTAGAATTTTTTGCTAATTTATTTAAAAAGAAAAACTGAAATATTACATGTTCATAACCCTTTTGAGTTAGTACAGCCATGAGTCTTCTTGGAAATGATGCAACATGTTTTTCACACCTTGATTTGGGGATTCTCTGCCATTCTTCCTTGCAGATCCTCTCCAGTTCCATCAGGTTGAATGGTGAACGTTGGTAGACAGCCATTTTCAGGTCTTTCCAGAGATGCTCAATTGGGTTTAAGTCGGAGCTGTGGCTGGGCCAGTCAAGAATGGTACACAAAGTTGTTCCAAAGCCACTCATTTGTTATATAAGCTTATATAAGTTATATAAGTGTGCTTAGGGTCATTGTCTTGTTGGAAGGTGAACCCTTGGCTCAGTCTGAGGTCCTGAGCACTCTGAAAGAGGTTTTCTTCCAGGATGTGTCTGCACTTGGCCTCTGTAATCTTTCCTTCAATTGAAACTAGTCGTCCTGTCCCTGCAGCTGAAAAACATCCTCATAGCATGATGCTGCCACCACCATGTTTGTTGGGATTGTATAGGGCATGTGTTAAGCATTGCCTTTTTTTCTCTCCACACATAACGCTTAGAATTAACTCCAAAATGTTCAACATTATATCATCAGACCAGAGAATCTCATTTCTCATAGTCTGGGAGTCTTTCATGTGTCTTTTGCAAACTTTATGCGGGATTTCGGCTCCGTTGGGCCACTCTGCCATAAAGCACCGACTGGTGGAGGGCTGGAGTGATAGTTGACTTTGTGGAACTTTCCCCCCATCTCCCTACTGCATCACTGGAGCTCAGCCACAGTGATCTTTGGGTTCTTCTTTACCTCTCTCACCATGACTTTTCTCCCACGATTGCTCACTTTGGCTGGACGGCCAGGTCTAGGAAGAGTTCTGTCCCAAACTTCTTCCATTTAAGTATTATGGAGGCCACTGTGCTCTTAAGAAACTTGATGGCTGCAGAATTTCTTTTTTGGAACCTTGGCCAGATGTGTGCCTTGCCACACTTGTCTCTGAGCTCCTTGGGCAGTTCCTTCGATCTCATGATTCTCATTTGCAAGTCTTATATAGACAGGTGTGTGCCTTTCCTAATCAAGTTCAATCAGTTTAATTAAACACAGCTGGACTTCAATGAAGGAGTAGAACCATCTTAAGAAGGTTAAGAAGAAATGGACAGCGTGTGAGTTAAATTTGCACAGCAAAGGGTCTGAATACTTAAGTCCATATGATATTTCAGTTTTTCTTTTTTAAATAAATTTACAAAAATATCTAAACGTCTGTTTTTTATGTCAATATGGAATGCTGAGTGTACATTAATAAAGAAAAATAAAATGAACTTTTTTTTTTATTTTAGCAAATTGCTGCAATAAAACAGAGTAAAAAATGTAAATGGATTTGAATACTTTCCATGCCCACTGTATGTATTTGGGCTGTGGTGGGATCTTACAATCAAGCTTCCATTGACAAACTCAGCACAACAGCTTCTGAAGATTCCTCTTCAGTATCTGTCTCAAAAACAATATGTAATCCTAACAAATGGCTAAGCAGATTATGGTCATAATAAGCATCCCTCAATAGTTAGGGATGTGGTAAAAGGTAATCAAATGGAAGAGATACTGAATTTGAGAAAAGGGAATTTAGCACTTAAGGTAGGGCATTTGCAGTGAGTACAATCAAATGAAAAAACTCAACACCCCTAGTCAGATTTGCACTTCTTCTGGATTTTAGTTAATTTTTTCCTTCTTATGTGGCTCTTTGCATGTAACCAAAAAGGTTCTATATCATATTCATTCATTCAAAAATTGTCCAGTAGCATTCAGATTATAAATGTGCCATGCAGTGCTCGTTTTGGAGAGCAGTTTTTTTGCTTGCTTTCTTCTTGCAACCCTGCAGTCTTCTTTAGTGTCCACATCCCTCAGTAATTAGGAATGTTTTAAAGCGTGGTCAAATGGGAAAGATGATGCATTTATTAGGGCAGAATAGCAGCAGTGGCAAAATAATTACATGTGGCTTACAGTAATCCAATGGCTGGGAACTTGGGGCAGGGAATTTATGTACAGTATAATGCAAAAGTTTTGACACCCCTGGCCAAATTACACATTTTCTATATCTTGTGGATGAACGCAACTACTGCAGGGAGTGAGATTTGTGTACTTATTTTTCTTTTTATTGTATTTTCACTTTATTTTGTATTTTATTTATAACTATAAATTATTATTGGGAGAGACATTATATGGTCAATAGATTATTGGGAGCGTTACATTATATGTAACTCATTAAATGTATATGAAATAAAAAATTCATTTTTATTTTTTTTAACCAAACAATTGTAATTTATGATATAAACAGAACATTGCACTCTAAACCTTGGAGTTTTGGCTAAATAATAAATTTTGCCATGCACATCTCAGATCCTCATATGTGAGTACAAAAAATCATATGTAAGTACAAGCTATACTGCTCACAAAAATTAGGGAATATTTAATTAAGAAATATTTCATTAAAAAATATCCCCTAGATTTTGTGAGCAGTATAGCTTGTGAACAGAAAGATGGCGCTAGTATCAGTTATATTCCCTCCATATGTTTTGATGCTACCTCCTGAACATGTGCCTCTCCATCAATATAGGGTTATGTTTAGATTAAGATAAGATAAATTAAGTATATTAAAATAAATATTCCAATTGTAATAATATGAAGTATGCTGGGACACTGGGTCACCATATCACTAAGTAGTGAAAACTACGGGAGGTGCCAAAATTCTAAATCACCTTAAATCCCATGCCGAGCTAGAAATCATTTTCAGCTCCTGAGTAAATCCATCTTGCCGCTAGCTCCTACATAATCCTCTTCCAATCATGCACTTTTTGGATTATGCTGTCTTGTAATTGCTTCTCAGATATTGTTTTTGTTTAATATGATATTTCAGTCTGGAGAAGGGGGCTTAGGAAAATGCAGAGCCCTCAAACAGCTGAAAAGAGGTGTACTGCTGCTACTAACAAACAACAGCAAATTGGTTTAAATTATAGCAATAATGGGCTTCTGGTTCTTCAGTCATGTTCATAGCATTTTAAGAAAGACATGATAAGTAAAAGCAATTTACTAAAAGTGTTTATAGCACTTTAAATAATAATAATTCAGTGGATAAATCCAGTAGATTGGTACTGGGTTAGGTGTAGATTCTCTCTCTCTTTTTTGCTCATGTTTTATGTTTATTATATTTTCTAAAACTTTAGTGCTTTAGATATACTGGCTTTTAATGGTGCTTCTGATAAAATGTTTTAATGTAACAAATCCTAATAACTCAATCCTCCAACATTTACAGATATGGAAAGCAAGTTTGTTGTTAAACATTTTTTTGGTTAACATGTCCTTAGCAGTACTTAAAAAAACATACTTTCTTGCTTTCTTTCTTGGTTAGGCTGTGAGCTGTTATTCATACATACATACAGTGGTGCTAGAAAGTTGTGAACCCTTAGTTTTCTGACCTACAACATTATATTTTACACACATTTTAAAACTATTTATTTATTTATTTAGATAAATTATCAAATATTAAATATCTGTTAGTGGTTAAAACATGCAAACTTATCAGTAGCCAATGTATCAGGTATCAGAACGAAACTCTGGAATGCTGGCGGGTATCGCAAGTGCTTCCTCAATGTTTTTGTGGGATTAAGGTCAAAAATTAAAAACATTAAATTTAGTCTAACGGTAACTATTTTAGTAGAATGGCTAGAGTTCTTTGGGGTCATTGGCTTGCTACATGACCCATATTCTGTTGGTATTTAGTTCATGGGCAGATGTCCTGGCATTTTCCTTTAGAATGCAGAATTTGTTATTAAAGCCATCCTGACCCAGATGCAACAAAACATGCTCACACTATGATACTTTCATCACCATGTTTTACAGATGGGTTAATGCTTTTATTCTTATTCTTATGCTTTTGCCCCAGCTGTGGCTCTTCGCATTTAAACCCAAATGTTAACTTTTAACTGATCCATCAAAAAATTGTTGTACAGTAGCCTTCTGGATTTTCCATGTACTATGCAACATTCTTTTTTGGACAGTAGTGGCCTTTTCCTTGCAACCCTGCCACACACACAACATTGTTGTTCGATGGACTCATGAAAATTAACATTAGCCAATGCGAGAAAGCCCTTAAGTAACTTAGAATCTACCCTGAGTTCTGTAGTGGTCTTTTTGACTGCAGATCAGAATTTGATAGATCCCTATTATTTAAACACACCCGATGCACCTGACATTTAATTCGAATTTCACATTCAATTTACCTGCCATGTCAGTGTGACCACCTGGTCAGCAATAATGTATCAATATGAATGCTGTCTATATCTTTACACTACCTTTACACAGCATTTCACAAAATGTGGGAAAGCATGGGGTTTACTGAAAAATGTATTTTAAACATTCACATGTTAACTGTAGGCCTTTTCAGGAGTGGAGAGGAGTTAGGCAGCCTCATAATAAGCATTACAATCATCTGTATTATAACCCTTCTCTCGAATTCAGATACAATAAGATAGCCAGTGTACATCCAATGACCATATTTACTGACCAGGAGCACCCCACAAGCGTTGCTGTTAATGAGAGGCACTCCCCTAATATCTGATTATAACCCATATATATCAAGGCCTTTCACAGGTCTTAGAAGCCCGCCCATTTCTTCCAGATCAAACACATTGAGAAAGAGAACTTGACTCTCTTCTTGCTTTCTGAATTATTCCAGATCTTGATATTCATTCATTCATACATTCATTCACTATCTGATTCGCGTGTTCTAGTCAGGGTTACCGGAGAACCCGTGTGTAACTGGAGACATGAACTCTAGACGGGGTGCCAATCCATAAGAGAAAAAGACAAATGTTTATTACAACATAGAAGTACAGTAATTTAATAAGAAGTTGACAATGTTTCATTTAAATAATTATATATTTTTAGTTCTTCTCCCTTTATATCACCCAACCTCAGAATTGGACTTAAAGCTGGAGTCTGAGAAGGCCAATCAAGAGCATTCCAGGGCTGCTTCCTTACCCAAGCAGAAGTGCTTGGGACCACTGTATTGCTGGAGACTCCAGTTATCACCAAGGTTTCACCACAGAAAGCATTACATTCCTCCTAAAAATGGCTTAGTATTTCAGTAAATGCCAGTCACACTCAAGATTGCCAGATCCTGCAGCATCATAATATACCATCATGACTGATGCTTGACTCACCTTTCTTGCATCTGACAAACCACTGATCTTTATAGCCAAACATTGCCAGTTTGGTATCTTCGCCCTGTATTCAAATTCTTTCTTGCATATTTGACTTGACTTTTCAAGTCAAGGAGTGGAATACCGAGTGGTGTGCATCTTGAAATAGGATGCATGATGAAATTCTGAGCTTTCTTCCATGGCCAGGCATGTTTCCTAATTTTTTTTTTCGCTGCTTCCAGGGGCGTCTCTAGGGACATTCAAGATCTTGGATATATCTTTATATCAATTGCCATTTAGCACAATGGAATTTTATCCTCTTTTAGCTTTTGTGACAGTCCCTTGGCTTTTACCGCGGTTGCAACACACCCTGAACATATCCCTTGTTATAACCACATTACAGCTGATGCAAATTAATGCATTGCATTTTCAATGGGTTAGTCATGTTTCAACCCAGTGCCAGTAGTTCTCACTAAAATATTATATAGGTGTTAAACAATTCTGACAGGGCAGTATTACCCAAGTATACTGATACTCTAAAACATATAGTAATTATTTTCCTTTGTTCATTTGTTGTTTCAGTCAAAGGATTAATAATGTAAAACAAGTGCTAGCGCTTGCAAAATATGCAAAAAAGTATGCCTATTCATGCATATGCTTGTCTTCTGTAGTGTGCACATGCACACTAATTTGCTGCATTTGGTGATATTTATTATTTTAAATATGAATAAACATTATTATACTCTTGATTAGAACATGTCTGAAAAATTCCCATGCTAAGGGAAGCCATCTGAGACCATCTGCTTTGTTAACAGCACTTTATTGATTATTTTTACATTTGCACTCACCCATAAATATGCCACTGAAGGCAGGTCTGGCATTTATGGACTCTGTTGGGGTTTTTTAGTATTGGTTTTGTTAATGTTTGACCTTGAATTAATATTCCTTCAATATTACTGTATGATATGAAATTCTCAAGTCTTTCATTTGTTTTTTTCTGTGCCCTCATCTAGACAAGAACAGGGAATGGGTGAAACATTGGGCTCTTGGGTGCCTGGTTATTACAGTTAAATTGTACCTTAGCTTTACATTTTCTGTTTAAATTAAATAACATTTAATTAAATGAATAGTCCCATCTGTTTAGATTAA
Source organism: Parotocinclus maculicauda (assembly GCA_034780255.1). Lineage (NCBI taxonomy): Eukaryota > Metazoa > Chordata > Actinopteri > Siluriformes > Loricariidae > Parotocinclus > Parotocinclus maculicauda. The sequence continues at coordinate 7,665 of JAUZSU010135045.1, read as the reverse complement.
AATGCACTATATCTTAATGTACTGTACCTGTATCCTCATTCTGATTTTTTAATATGGCTTCACTTCACGACTGTATGATAATTTGATCTATTAATATTTCTTACTTTAGCCCCACAGTCTCTCTGGCCATAACAGAGAAGTGTAAAACTATGTCATTGTGAATAGTGAGATCCAAGATTTTAGTATCTGAAGTGGTTCTTTCTGTCCAGGCTACCCAATAGTTTTGCGGTGTTAATTTGTAACTCATGTCCAGAGTTTGTGACCTGCTGTGAAACTGCAAATAATTTTCCTGTGACACAGATCTGGTCCATGGTGATACAGATTATAGATCAACATGATACAGTCAAAATACAGACAAAATACACAAAGCAGTTTTTACTGTTTGAATCACTACATGGAACTGAAATAATTCTTGCAAAATAAGCACATATTTAGTTTATAGTGCAGTCTATATAGTCATGTATATATTGACACATGTCGACATTGACATAAGATGTTTATTATAGTGTATATACTATTCATTATTCTTGGTGTCATTTATTTTAGCAAATTAACTTATCAAAAAAAACTTTTCCTTCCCAGTAAACAGCACAGCCTGCTTGCAAAACCAGCTTTGAAGCCCCTGACGCTCTGTGAAACTCTATGGTCTATGGATGTCCATGTCCATGTTAAAATAAAGTGACAAAATACTAATGCTAATTAGACAAACAGCTTTGAATATAACATTCTGAGCCACACCTGTACGCATGGGGTCTATGTGTTTATTGGACAAAATAGGTTGTATTTGATTATGGGATAATTCAAATGTCCCCTAATTTTTGTGAGCAGTATATTTGGCCTTCCTTAATGGATAGCTTTTATAAGGATGATTGGTTAAACTCTCAAGGGAGCAGATCCTCGTAACTAGATCAGCCTGTATATCGGCAATCAAAAACATGAATGACTTCTCAGAATTCATTAAACCATGGCAGTAAGTCTTACAGATTATTTATAATAGTTATCATTCAGAAAGCTAAAATAACAAGAGTTTTTTTGTTGTTTTGAAGTGTGAAGTGCTGATATGTAAAATGAATTTGCAATATTCAAGCCAACTATTTGAAACTCCATTGGAATAATACTGATGTCCAATGCAACACGTGCAACTGCTTCTAACACAAACTTTCTTCAGAATTATTAGGTATTGTGTCATCACTTGTACTGTGCAATTTATTTTGTTTTGTTTTCCAAAATAAAAGGCGTATTTCTGGTCAGTCAAGAGAATATAGTGTTAAAAACTTTGTCCGCATAGAACAAGGTATGGGATCCTACTCTTTTACTACAGAGCTACTCTCTAAATTTATTTACGGATAAAATCTGGATCTATCTTCTCTGTATTTTTCAGAAAAGATGTGCCCACTGTGTTTTCAACAAAATTGCTTTAACAAACTGCCTTGATCATTTTAGCATCTCCATGATTTTTGATGCCTTACATTTAAAAATATGTTTTTCTCGGGAGCATACTGCTCTGACTGGCTATTAAAAAAGAAAAGTAGAAAAAGATCAATCAGTGTTTCTGTTTAAATAATGCATATGCTTATCTAAGTACAATGGTTATGTTGATCTACTAATCTGTATAATCTCCTAAATGGTATTTAATAAACTGGTTACACATTATTTATAATGTGTTGTGTAATATAGTTCCCTGGTTGCTTGTGTTAGGTTTAGACCCAGCGTGCTGACTATTATGACCTCAATATCTAAATCACTTTAATTGCCTTTTTAACTGCTATCAGTACCCACTGTTAAAGACCATTAGCAAATTACAGCACTTTATGATGTCAGACCACAGCTTTCACAAGTGATACATTGATTTTATACAGATACAGAACTGAAGGGGAAAATGTGAGTGTGCAAATTCACTGGGACAACCCAAACACATTTGTCATTATAATATTTGGCAGTTTATATTATGTACGAAAATTGAGGAAAATTGATTTCCATACATTCTGCATGTGCATTACTACTTGCTGTCCATTTCTGTTTTGCACTGTATTTCTCTCATTCACTCTTTTTCTGAATGTGCATGCATGTGTCTATCTACAGTATCAGAATTTTGTGAGCAGTGTATTATATATTAATTATGTAGTGTGTGTGTGTGTGTGTGTGTGTGTCTGGGAGCATCTATTGCTCTAGAACCTGGATATACATTTCAGCACTGACGGTGTCTTTCCAGATGTGTAAGCTGCCCATGCCACGCGCACTAATGCAACCCCATACCATCAGAGATGCAGGCTTCTGAACTGATTCCGGTCGTCCTTCTGCTCTTTAGTCCAAATGACACGTGTCCCTGATTTCTATAAAGAACTTTACAAATTTTGATTCGTTTGACCACAGAACAGTTTTCCACTTTGAAATGAGCCTTGGCCCAGAGAAGACGTCTGCGCTTCTGGATCTTGGTTAGATACGGCTTTTTCTTTGAACTATAGGGTTTTACCTGGCAGCGGCGGATGGCACGGTGAATTGTGTTCACGGATAATGTTCTCTGGAAATATTCCTGAGCCCATTTAGTGATTTCCAATACAGAATCATGCCTGTATGTGATGCAGTGCCGTCTAAGGGCCCGAAGATCAAGGGCACCCAGTGTAGTTTTCCGTCCTTGACCCTTACGCACAGAGATTCTTCCAGATTCTTTAAATCTGTTTATGATATAATGCACTGTAGATGATGATATGTTTAAACTCTTTGCAATTTTACACTGAATGCAATTTTTCTGATAGGGATTGGTGATCCTCTTTCCATCTTTACTTCTGAGAGCCGCTGTCACTCCAAGATGCTCTTTTTACACCCAGTCATGTTAATGACCTATTGCCAGTTGACCTAATGAGTTGCAATTTGGTTCTCCAGCTGTTCCTTTTTTGTACCTTTAACTTTTTCAGCCTCTTATGGCCCCGTCCCAACTTTTTTGAGAGGTGTTGCTGTTACGAAATTTCGAATTCAATATTTAGCATGAAATTTCAAAATGTTTCTATTTTTATTTACAGTTTGTACTTTGTCCTAACTTTTTGGGAATTGGGTTTGTATAATGTCTCTTAAGATATTATCCAGTGTAATTCTATCTCAGCATATCTCATGTTCTTCCCTACCCATAACACAGCCCTGTGCCCTGTACTGATTCCTCTTACCTGTCTTGCATTTGTTTAAACAGATTGTTTGAAACAGTCAGGTGAATCCATGCACATTCAAAGTTTGTCCCTTTATGGGGTTTTTTTGGCAGTCTGCTATAGTTTCAGTTTCTAGTCCCTTGTGTCGCCTGTTTGTTATGTTATTCTCTTACAGCACTTCTGTTTGCTTGTCCTCTCCATTTCTACGTGGGTTTACACCTGGTACTCTGGTTTCCTCCCACGCTTCACACACACTCATACATGTTAGAACAATTGCTGTTCAGTGTAAGTGCCCTATGATGGAGTTGTACCCCACTTAATGTCGTTCCTGCCTTGTACCCTGTGTTGCCACTTAGGCACTGGATTGCCCATGACCCTGATAAGTATTAAGCAGAAACGAAAATAATTAATGAATGTTTTTTCTATGTTCATCTCATCCTGACAGTCATTTTCACTCTTGGTCAGCTGCTTCTCAAACTGAAATCATCTGCACTGATCGGCACAGGGGAACCGAATAATCAGTGTTAAATTACATTTCATTTATTGCACTCCCAAAATTTTTTCAGACACCTCGTGGCATACTGGTTACCACAACGATGGGATGATTTAGTCAAAAAAAGGCTGTTAAAGAGTGTTAAGGATCTTAACGTTTTGCTCTTAATAAAAGCATTTTCCTCAATAATTAATAATGATTAATATTTACCATGTGGTTAGTTGGACAGGCTTAAAAAAATAATCTTTTAAAGCTCAGGTTTTGAGTTACGGGTGCATATAGCTTCCTAATAGGGTTTATTTAAAATGGCTCCCAATATTACATATAATGCACTGTAATGGGTGTAAAATACATTATTTGGAGCCTCAGATGTACTACATGATGCAGTGTGTAGGTAGCGTTTAGCATTAATGTCAAAACAAGGCTGGTACGGATGATAGAGGGGGTGTTAATACAAGCATTGTCAGTATGGCTGTCTCTTACATCTATAAGGATAGAAAATACAATGGAAATGGAAGCAAGGAGACAAGAAAGGACTGATTCCCAGCATGGGGGAGGTAAGAACTGAAACGGAACGGGAAACAAAATGGTATATATAGAGCTGGGTAACCCTCTGTAATTAAGAAACCGGCTGTGAATAGGGATCAGGGAACTCCTTGTATCTATGCTCATTTATTGGTTCAACTTCCCATGCCCATGCACCTTTATAGTTCTACAATTACAGACTGTAGTCCATCTGTTTTTCCTTGTACTTTTTGGTAGAAATGCTAAAAAGTATGGACCACATACTTCAGGACTAATGTAGATCAGGTACTACAACTTACCGACAAAAAAAGAACTCACCAAGAAGGAGTTGTTGGGATCGAATGAAATGTGGGTATTAATGTAATGATGAGATATGTAAGTGATTACAATATTAGGGTGAACTAATACGTTTATTGGCGAAAACTGTGTAATTATGGCACTAGTACCATGCTTGGCTACCTCTAGCCTGGATACAAGATTATATATGGTTGAGCATAAGGGCATAAAGGTTTCATATGATATTGTGTACCATATTTGCCCACCGATGTTCTGTACATTTTGCTGAGTGTCCCCTCAATCCCCACTAGGTTGACCGAATGCCATGTACGATGGTTTACTAGAACGTCCTACCAGCAGTTGGGGCAGTTTGTTGCTCCACAGCAAAGGCAGGATTGAAGTAGCACAATGCTTTCATATTCTAACACTAGAGACAGTTACGGTACAGTTAAGGTTCACAGCAGTGTAGGTTCCTTGTTCATGACACCATTGTAAACAAAGGCAACAGGTGCTGGCTGTCAATGACAGGACACGTAATGGGTGCTGTGGCAACAAATTGCCTTTTGCTTAGCACCAGGCCATGATGTAGGCAGATACAGAAGTGTAGATTGAAGGTGCGACAAGTTTGTGGATAATGGACTGATGGACATCGTTAAATGAGCATCGATGCTGAAGAGCGACGTTAAATAAACATACAATCCACCCAGCTGCCACTGTTGGGTCCCTGAGCAAGAATTGCTAACCTACAATTGCTTGGATCGTGATGACTGTATCAATTGTGTGTCGCTCTAGATAATGGCGTCTGCTAAATTACACACAATGTAAACAAGGAAAACAACAAAACCCTATTCTTATCTGGTCAGGAATGGGATGCCAATATGTTTTACATTATATCTTATATATAGTTAGTAAATAAAAATAAACATCACTCAGTTCTCACATCAGGGATATGTGCACACAAACTGCAGCAGTGCTAACAAAGCGACATTGCTCACAAAAATGACAGGATAATTCAAATAAATATGAAAAAAATCCCACAAGAACTGCTGGGCAATCTAATCCTGTCCATGCCCATCGATGTCAGTGTATTTTGGCACTCTTGGGTGACCACACACCCTACTAAACAGCTAATGTGGGGCTGTCCAATTTGACATGCTTCTGTTCACCACTATGAATATATAATTTGCTACTCAATCACCATAATTGAGTTTTGCATCATTTGTGTAATGATGTGCTTACCTCAAGCTCCCGGTCTGCTCACTGTGTTTTCCAGTCACCGTTACAGAGCGTCCGGTGATGTCGTTTATATCCCCGTTAATTTGATGACGTGATGACCAACACCTGGGGCTCTCGCTATTTAAGTTCGAGTCTCGGTGCTGTTCGTCGCCATGTCGTCATACAACGTTCGGTCTCTCGTTCGCTTTCAGCGTTATTAATACGCCAGCGATTATTTATAGATCAAACGGTAACATCCCGGGGCATTTAGAGCTGACGGATGTGTAAAGGGGAAACCCTTGAGGTAACTACTCAGTTAGGGATAGCACCAGGGTATCCCGACGCTTGAGCCTCCCTTCGACTTGCTGCCGAGCTTTACTTCAGTCGGCTGAGCAGCTCCGTTTAAGGACACCTCCCGACGCTACTTCTTCTTGCGCTCACGAGCTTGGGCTTGCCCCCTGGTGTTTCAGGGACGTATCGCGTCGCCCTATTTGGGATGCGTCCTAACACGACTTGTTTGCGTTCTCGAGCTCACGCTCGCCCACTGACAATTCAGTGCCTATTGCGCCTATTGTTTTCTCGTTTGGGACACGACCTGGGCTTTAACCTTTTAATTTCTGTACTCTGGGGAGCCTTTTGTTCCACTTTTTGTGTTATTCTGCTATTATAAATAAACGTCATTCATCCCCTTATCCTGCATTTTTGGGTCCTCACTTCCTATCCTTTATTCATAACATTCATAACATTTTTATTTGCTTTTCTGAGTACCTTGTTTTATGATGTAAAATATATATATATTTTTAATTGCTTCATATTCGTTTTGAAATATACCCCAATATACCCAGCAGTGTATTTAAACCTAAGGAGAGGTACAGCTAAGTAAAAGATCTTGGTTCTAAACAATCAGTGCAGACAGGAGTAGATTTTTTTTTGTAGTAGTAAATAGCTCCAGTCTGTTTAGCTTTTTATTACTTTTCAACAAAATAACTTTTTCACAAAGTAGTTTGTGCTTCTGTGTTTCAAGAAACATTGCATTCCCTGTTCTCCTCTGGGTGCTGTTACACTGCAGTCCATAGTAGATTTCTACTTGTGTGATGCCATTTTATGCAGCACACATCCATCTGAAAGAAATCACCCGCCATCTCTGTTCAGTCATGGTCCCTGCTAGACCGGCACGACTCTAGAGAGAACAGCTGACAGTCAATCGCTGGAAGGGAATGAATGAAAACAGCCGGATGCTTTGAGTAAAGAAGGCATAGACCTGAACATCGTCTTTCTCCTGCGGCACAGGTGGAAGTTCATCTTTAATCAGCGATCTGCTAGTGAGAGACTAATGCTTTCTGCCTTTCCCGAGAGACCATTTAGGCGTCACATGGGGCACTTTGAAAAATGGGTGCTTTCACTGAAGTCATAACCGCAGTGCTGTACCCGCAGGCCTTTAATTGGAAATAGGCATCTTGTGATAGGATAAAAAGATGCTTTGTCTTGCATGCTGCTTTTGATCTGTCAGTTCCATTGACATGAGCGGAAAATGTGCGAAAGCTCACAAGGGTCGATCAATAATCTCTGAAGAGTAAATAGACACGTCTCATTCACAGAAATACATTCATTTCCAGCGGCATTTAGACTACTTTGTCATACTGGGGCACGCACACAATTTAGAGGGGCACAGCTGTACCCCTGTGCTTGCCAGTAGAGGCATACTGGGCGTAAAAAAGAAACCTACACACACATTAACTCATTGACCAAAAATAAAAGAAGCACTGAGTGTTACGAGATAGGAAAGGATAAAGTGGCACGCCGTGGTTGCGTCCCAAATGGGAGCAACGCGCGAACTGGTCGCGAGAGGGCGCCAAAGCGCCAAAGCGCAAACGTGCAGAAAGCACGGTTTTGGGACGTCTCTTAAATGGCGAGGCACGGAGGTAATTCAAACGCCAGGGAGCAAGCATGAGCTCTAATGTGCATGCAATTATATGAAAGCCGAACTGGGACACATCTTATGGAGTGCGTGTTTAC
>JAUZSU010135035.1:0-16182 GCA_034780255.1 Parotocinclus maculicauda | reverse complement strand
GAGTCGAATGAACTAGACACGGCGTGAGTCGAATGAACTAGACACGGCGTGAGTCGAATGAACTAGACACGGCGTGAATCGAATGAACTAAAAAACGGCAACTCAAAAGAGAAACCGAAACCATACACGTAACAAAAACACAACTAACGGCCAAAGGAGAGGGAGAAACAAACCAGAACCAATGACCTTCCCTTCTTTCTCATCCCTCTCGTCTCATCTAGGGTGTACACACACTAGGCGATATTTTTGACCCACAAAGCACGGTTTGTTTGACTAGTGCCAGGCTCCATTCTCTGCCCAGGCATGGTATGCTGAACTGTCCTCAGGCCACTTAAAGAAGTGAGCTCAGACATGGTTCCGTTTGGTCTCGAGTACATGTAGTGTGATCACTAACCATGCATTTTCACAGAACACAAACTGCCTCCATAAAAATCTTCTTATATGTGCAGCACAAGTAATCGCTGCATTGCATAATCAATGCATCTATAGGACGTATGAGAGGGCTAAGTGTCAGTGACTCCATAAATGCCACAAAGTAAGTACAACCATTAAGCTTATTGTGCTGCGCAAGCACGTCTTTCTCTGCTACAAGTGGTATTGTTGGGATGGTGTAAGTATGCTTGGATCCAGAACATTTATATACAATTTAAGTGCAGACCAGCAGAGGTGTGGCTAAGAGGGGTGGCAATCATGCTGAAGCACAGTGCAATGCACCAGTGCATAGTCTCTCCCTCTTGTGTTATTTAATTTCATTTGAATTAGCCTCTGATAGTAATGAAAATAGTGGCTTTCTCATTGGGAACTATTTCTTATGGTTCTATTCCTATGTGAGAATAAATTTCAGAGAACATCATTCTTTTTCTTTTAGGGAGTAGGTGGTAGGCTTAACTGCAAATTGATCACTAGTATAACACAAGGTTTAAATGTGGATAAAATTCATACCAAAATATGTATTAATAATAATAGCGCGAATTAATATTAGAACATTTAATATAATAGCACTAAATTGCTCAACATATTGCCACATCTAAAGTCAAAATTACAAAATAACATCCCACAATAACAACATAAAATCTCATAAAATTGACAATAAATTTTTTTTTTATCATTTAGTCTTTTTTCTCATTTTATTTACTTTACATTTCTTCTCTACTTTATCATATACTTGCCATTTAGTCCCCTCACCTCTCCTTCTTTCTCTAATTTTATCCTGCTTGTTTTTCATTTCAATATATCTACTCTCTTCACCTCTTCCTTAATTTCCTATCCACCTTTCTTCTTCTTTCCATTCCTTTCCTAACCATAAAATCACAATCTGTTTGCTTGTCACAGATGATGAAAATTTTCATCTCAAACTTCTCAGGTAGTGAAGTTCACTAAGTCCTTTGAGCTACTGTCTCCAAAATGCAGTGCGGACACAGACAACAGGTAAGATTTAAAAACTGTTAGCATTTAATGGTGAAAAGGATACATATAATAAAAAACTGTTTTTTATTTCCCTTTTAGTCTCCAGTTTAAATATGGTTCTCATTAGGAACTCATCGAATTTAGTTCACAATGTATTTTGACTAGAAAAATTTGTCTTCGTTCTCGTCATTTATCCTCCAGAACACAAGCTACAGTTAACTTAGCTATACTAGAGCATGGAGTTCACCAAGAGTAAGTGTTTTTTTCTTTTCACTTTCAATCAATTACTCACTAAATTAGGTTTTACAACACTTTTACTATAAAATAAGCGTTATGTAAATGATTTTTTGCCAACTGTAATTTAATGTAAGTGTTTTAATACAACTCCATAAATGCATATAATGCATTTTACAGTATGGGTTATTTGGGGTTCTGAAACAGATTAAGTCCATATACATTATTCCCTATGGGAAAAAATGTATTATGTTTCTGTTCTCAACAAGCTTTCTGAAGTAAATTAACAACTGGGGTCCCACTGCACAACATACTGTCAATTGAAACCAAAAGTTTTGATTCATACTTAGATTCATATCAAGCCAAGTCATATTTATTTATATAGTGCTTTTTACAATGGAGCATTGTCTCAAAACAGCTTTACAAAATTTTGTTATCTTAAAAGACCAATCCCAAATTGAGCAAGCCTAGGGCGACAGTGGCAAGGAAAAACTCCCTAAATGTAGACCAAGTCTCAAATAGAGACCCATACTCTTCATCGCTTCATCAAACTATTTTACTCCAATCTTTTTGACCTTCAGAGTATCTTAATCTTTTCACAGAAATTAGTGACAAGGGTCAACTTAGCTTCCTGTTGAAGCTGCCAGACACTGATGTTGTTCAAATGTAAGAGGAGGTCACACTAAATACTTGCTACTGTAGCCTATAGAAAAAGCAGTTTTTCTTTTCAGGTTTTTTTTACTTATTAATACTGTATACTGTCTTTTTTATTTTGTGGTTGTCTAATACAGAGACTGATACATATTTACAAAATGTAATTATACCATTTCTTAAACAACAATATATATAACCAAACAGTGAACTAAGCCTTTTGCACAGTATAGTAGACTGTAATACATTTGTACTATTCAAATTCATCAACACAGTTTGAAGGACATGATGATCAAGCTTAGTCACACTGAGTTTTGTTAAATAAAATGCTAAACAACATAAACAAATGTGTTACTTGTATGTAAATAATGGTTATAACTTCTAATAATTTCATTGGTTTTTTATTTATTTTCATGGTGCAAAGCAGGAACCAACCTCTGAAAGGGCACTAATCCAATGCAGGACACATACACACACTGACTCACACAGGTACACCTTAGACCCCCAGTAGACCAAAACTTGCTTTGGAATGTGAGATGAAACTGGAGTAGTAACAGAAAACCCATTAAATGTTAAACCACTTGCGCCAACATGACAGTGTTATATTTAAAAAATATATGATGTATGCTATCGAGAAAAAAACCCAAGATATATATAAAGATGCTTATGTCATTTTAAAAACATTTTTTCAAACAATCTAGAGATATTTGCATATATGCATGACATTTAGCTTTGAGCCTATTACACAGCTGAATCCAGGGACACATTCACATCCTTCCAGCCTTACCCACTTAAAATCAGTTACATGCTTAACTGGAGATGTTTGATATACCACAGCTTAATGTGCTCTGGATAATTGGAGTAGTTAACAGATAGTATTCACAGGTGGGGCCAATAGAATTGTAGTTATTAGTGTTGCTCACCAGGCTAATGGAATTTGAGGCTAAAGGATCTAATTTATTATCCCTCAGCAACACAGGTATAAAGACAGGTGAGATAGAGAATGAAGAAAAGTTCCAGATCTAAAGTATTTGACGCTTGAAATAATAATTTTACTTTGCCGGCAAGAAGCAAAGCTGAATAAAATCAGCTTAACTAAAATTAACTGTTACAGTTACTGTTTCAGGCTCCTTTTGCTTTTGAGAAATTAATCTACTTCTAAGTCCTCCACTCAGCCTGTATGCTCATGAATTTTTAAGCTGGACATTACCATGCTGTAAATTTTTTTCTAGGCAAAGTCATTAAATGCTTAGCAGTGTGTTGTGTAATTGTGTGCTGCATCGATAGGTAATGCGTTACGCTTGTTTGATCGATGAGCCTCCAGTGCTTCTGCACCAGAAAGTTGGAGTTTCTTCCCATGTCAGCTGCTGATCACAACCTTGATTCTGCACTGCATAGGATCTTCAGACTCTCGTTATTCAGCACTTAAGAAAGCCCAAAGTCCTTGCCTCAGCTCTCCAAGCAGGCACCACTATCTTTCTTAAACTGCACAACACAGTAGCCCACCTGCTATCCTGCGCAGTCATTAACTACTAAAGAAGGAGGCGTACGGAGTGTGAACTTCGCACCAGCGCTGCTTCAGAGAATAGTGCTGATTATTCTCTCGTAATTGCAGAGAAGGTAAACAAGTGGAAGCACTTATGCATGAGAAATGCACAATTGTGTTCTGTTGTCACTCATTTCAGCTATGATGGTGCTAACTCCTATTGGCATCATACGAGAGCAATGTCATCAGAAACATTTATCTCTTCCTCTTCATATTGCAAGCACCTGTCTAATGCTTCCATGCAAATCTGCCAAATCACACACACTGGCTGGTTTGTCTATTACAGCGAATACAAACAACAGAGACAAAGCAAATTACAAGTCATGAAGCTTTCACTGTGTGAAGATAAACATCTAGCATGGCTGTTTGAAATACCACATTGCTTATAAAGGCAATAAATACTGTGAATTAAGCGGGGTTGTTATGTCACAATAAAGGCATGATTGCTGCATTTCGGGCAGAAACAAATATCTAATGAATAAAAAGTCATTTCTAATTTCATGGCTTATGTTTTAGGACTAATCTTTCAAAAATGCAAGCTGCTTAAAAGCTTTAAAATGGGAATTATATGTGAGCCTTGCTTCTGGGAGAAGCCTCAAAGTGCGCATCTTTCGGTTGGCCAATAATTTCAGTTGGTGCGCACAGAACTTATGCGTTTAATTTAGAGAATGCTTTCACTGCTGGAGCCATTATGTCCATTATGTGTGTGTCTGTGTGCATGTAATTTGTTTAGAGTTGCCAGCTTGGGCATGGGAAGCTCGACTTATAGCTCCATGGAGACAGGGCTAACTGCACAACCCTAACCAGCAAACCTTCTATTGTCTAACTGAAGCAATTCAGCATTTAGCAAAATGGAAATGCACAGTTAATGGTATAGTCACAGGCTGTGCTGTGGAAACATGCCAGAGAACTCTGCTCTAAACAGGCTAATGATACACAATGAGAGAGATGGAATGGAGCAGATCTATGTGGCACTTGGGTAAATACGACAATAAGAACCTTAACTTTTCATTACTCCACCAAGCTTGGGAATGCCAAATTAAAATGCATTAAAGGATCATTAGATGTGAATCACTGTCTAGAGAGTGGGCAGCACATTGGCACAGTGGTTAGAGCTGTTAATTCACAGCTCCAGAGATCTCCAATCTGATTCCTGGCCTGGACTCTGCCTGGGTGGTGTTTGCATATTGCGTGGCTTTCCCCTGGGTGCTGCAGTTTCTCCCACATTAAAAACACACGTGTTAGAGCAGTTGGTGCCTCTAAGGTGTGCATGTTTGTGTATTTGTGTGACTGCCCTATGATGGACCGACGTTTTGTCTTGGGTTGGTTCTTGTGTTTTGCTCCCTGTACTGTCAATTAGGCGCTGGCTCCCTGTGACTCCAAGTTGGATTAAGTGTGTATGAAATTGACTGAATTAATGAATGTCTACAGAGTGACAGTGTAAATTATAAAAAGTCTTTATGGATAGAGCTATGAAGACTATTCATCTTTTTTTTTTTCTTCTGACCAATATGAAACCCAGCTAACACGAGATTAATGATACATTTTAACTGTGTTTTTATATATATATATATATATATATATATTTTTTTTTTTTATATTTATATTTATATATATATATTTAGCTCCTCATGTACTAGTATTCCAAAAGGATCACAGGAAAATTTGTTTTTCAAATAATTTGATTTGATCAAGATTTCCTTAAAAGTATTCGATATTAAAGTCAATAAACAGCAATGTACAATCGTAACATTTTTGTTGTATCTGATTATGTACGTGGTATATTAGTTATATTAGTATAGTAGTCTGTCTTTTCTCCTTACGTGACTATTTCAAATATGGCACTTTCCAGATATGAGCATCTGTATCAGATATCAGGATTCCTAGGTGTTCTTCAAGCCATAGACTCTGAGGTCTCTATGTTCTTCTGAAGCTGTGTATTTGGCTCTTCTACTTAAGCAGTCTATTGAGATATGAAGCTATTCCAGTTTGAGCTAGATAGACTGCTATATCAATAGACTGCCACATTAGGTCTTAGCTATTTACCCAGGTCTAATCTTCAGAAATACAATCACTCTACATACCTGTCTACCCAAGGAAAGACATTCGACTTGCTTTAATTAACATAATAACAAGTTATATCTAATGTCTTAGCTACTGTATATCAATAACAGTTGTACTGCAGTAGTATTGTTGATAACCAAAAATCATGAGAGCAAATTTTAATAAGGAAATGTAAAATGAATTAATTCGTTCCAGACCCCCAGAAAATCCATACTGTATAAATCATTATTTGTATTGATGGAGTTGTATTATACAGGTGATTACTGATTTACAATTCTGGTATATGCGAACAAATGAATGGTTAGTTAAATGTATCATGAACCTATGAGTTTAATATAGTCTATACTGTATCACAGCAGAGCCTATTACACATTAACACTTATATTAACATACAGTTGGCCAAAATCATTAACTCAAAGCTTATTTTATAATGAAATGTTGAAAAACCTCGAGTAGTTTAGTGAGAAATGGACTAAAAGTGAAAACGAAAACACTTATTCTATTGGTGAACTCTATTGATGCTAATGTTAACCGCACAGCCTGAAAGCCAAGAAAATTCAGTTCCAATTTTCCGTAGCTGTCATTACTAACAATTTTAGAACTCATTGGCACTTATTTCCGCTAAGTCTATGGTACTGTAGATGTAAAAAAAATGAGTACCACCTAGATCTTCATCTTAGCAAGGGAATCTAAATCACTGTCTACTGAATCATAAATCATGTTTTGTTAAATGGGCTAAAACAGGTTGCACGACTCGACTCATACAAGTTTGAGCAAGTGCACTAAATACCAATTCAATTCAATTCAATTCAAATTTATTTATATAGCGCTTTTTACAATGGTGCATTGTCTCAAAGCAGCTTTACAATACCAAGCAAACAACGAGAACCGGGACAAAAATTCTAGTCAAAAGAGAACCAAATTTGTGCATATGTGCATGAAACAAATGATACCTTTTATACATCTTATAACTTTACCCTCTTTGCATGTTTAGCTGTACATTAGTTATCATTGTTCTTTTAAACTTATACAGTTTTAAGGATAGTATGGAGAAGTCCTCATACTCTGACTGGCTAATTAACAACAGTATAGCTGAGCTGGTGGCATCCACTGGACTGCCAGTCAACATCAGCGATGCATATCAGGACCCTCGCTTTGATGCTGAGGTAGGTGAGCCTGTTCTCGCTACAACTACACCACTGCATTCATATATGATCACAATTAGACTTTTCAAAGTCAGATTCTGCATGTGCACTGCATCTCAAGAGAATGTGATTCATGAAGCAAGACACACGAGTAATTATACCAAAGAATGCTTAAAGGAATGTTTTGGAATGATCAAGAAACTCAAGAGAATGTGGCTCATGAAGCAAGACAACAACCCCTAAATCCACAAGTCAGTCCACCAAAGAATTGATTAAGAGTCAATCAAGTTAATATTTCTGAATGGCCAAGTGAATGTCCAATTTCCCAGAGCTGTAGGGAGAATGGGTCTAAAATTCCTCCAGGGCAGTGAGCATAAATAATCAACAATTAGTTGAAAGATTTAGTTGCTGTATGGAATTAAGGTATAATCTTACCCCAAATGTTAAAGCATGTTAATCAGAGAGTTTGGATAGAGGGGTTTTACTGCATTACGTCATGTGAGATGTACAGTACAAAAACCTGTTACACAAATATTGCAATTATGGAAATCACTCGATAATGTCATGTAGCGAAGCATGTTATTTACCTGAGCAAAATCCTCTGGGTCAGGATTAGTATACAGTGTAAATGATGAGCTACAGAGCAGAGAGGTGTACTGCTCTGCACCAGTCCAGCTTTTATCTCTGTGTGTTGCTGCATGGATTATATAATGCTGCTTTGATGTAGCTTTGGCTAATATACTTTTGGATTCTCTGTCGTTTCCCTCTGTAATACTGACTTTCATGCTGTCATATTGTGTTTTATACAATTTGTGCTATGCTGTGTGCAGTACATGTCCTATGGGCCTTGGGCAGTTGGGTATCTTTATCGTAGAGCCTTGCTACAGCTATATCAGTGAGTGGACATGTTTCTAGATTACAACAGTAAACATGCTAAAATGCATGGTGTTTTGTCTGCTTTTATTAGGCAGATCAGTTCTCTGGATTCCATATCCGCTCAGTCCTCTGTGTGCCCATATGGAACAGCAACCACCAAATCATTGGTAAGTTTATTAATCCTGTAATGCGTTTTGTAGAAAATACACTGTGTGTATTTTTGTTTGCTTGCTCATATGTGCACTGCTCTGTATGTAACTGTACAGTTTTTTTTTTACAGTAAATTCACTGCACATTAAACAAACTGGAACCATTATTTACTATTGGGGTTTCCTTCCATCTTAATTAATCACCTAATGGATTGGTTGAGCTGATAAAGTAGTGATAAAGCAAAAGTCTTTATAATACATAATGACACCAGGCCAATAGAAATTTAATGTTTTTGAGATTTGGGGTACCTACATTTTATAACACACTTCCATTTTTATAAACAATTTAATCCTCAACACTGTGAGGTGTATTTTTAAATCTAGTTTTAAATGTTAGATGTGGTTTCATTGTTTTTTATCAGTCATTGGAAGTGGGTGCTTAATGGTTATGGTACTGAACAACTGAATATTAAAATTTGAGGGTTCCATCCACCCCAAGCTACCACTGTTGGGTACGTGAGCAAGGTCTTTATCACTCAGTTGCTTGGACTGTGTCTAAGGATGTCTGGTAAATGCTGTACATGATAGGTTTAACCCATTCACTTTGTTAATGTCTGCTAAAAGTGGTAAATGATCAGGTCTGACTAACCAGATCTAAAATTTAAATCTGACAAATTTCTTTGTTTGTTTGGTGTATATAATATCGCTTTCAGCAGCAATTGTTGTTTGCAACAGACACAAGGTTTCATTCGAAACGAGTTATATGCACTCCGATCTGGCCAATTTATACAATCAACTGGGAGAACATGAAAAGTCCAAGACAGACTCCAAGTTCAGGATTAAATCGAAAATGCGAAAAGCATCATTTTTGGTACCAAGTGTTCTGGTACACTGGATTAAACCCCTTTGTGCGTGTATGGAATAACATGTACACCCTTACTGTGTATTGCAGTAAAAGATGGAAAGAAAAGCTGACATCAGGTCCACTGGGGTCTGACACTGTGGAGTGTAGAATTTCTGAGTCAACGCACAAGAATGTGCTTGTGTGTCTGTGTGTGTATGTGTATGAGAGAGAGAGAGAGAGAGAGAAAGAGCGAGAGAGAGATCTATACTGCTCACAAACATTTGGGGATATTGAAATAACCCCTAATGAAGTATGTATTTTTATATATAAATTCAATTTCATACCAGCTTAATCCAATTCAGGGTCACTGGAAACCAGGAACCAACCATGCAATGGGTGGCAATCCAGAGACACTCGTTCATTCACTGCTGAAGGAAACCAGAGTGCTCATAGGAAACCTATGCAGACACATGCCAAAATGGACAAACATATTGTGGCGCCTACACATTACACCTACAGGACCTTACTAATATGGAGCTGGTCCCCCTTTGCAGCTATAACAGCTACCACTCTTTCTGTGTGTGTTTCTGTGGGAAAATTTGCCCATTCATCCAGAAAAGCGTTTGAGAGGTCAGACACTGATTTTAGATGTGATGGCTTGGCTCTCAGTCTCCGCTCTAGTTATTCACAGGTGTTTGTTGGGGTTAAGGTCAGGACTCTGTGTAGGCCAGTTAAGCTACTCCACACCAAACTCATCCAACCATACCTTTAAGGACCTTTCTTTATGGACTGGGGCACAACCATGCTGGAACAGAAAAGAGCCTTCCCCAAACTGTTCCCTAAAAGTCTAAAGAGTTTCTTTAGGTGCCAATAATTGTGACTGTGTTTTTACTCTTTATTAGGGATTATTCCTTGATGAAAGATTTGTTTGTCCCAGAATCAGTTTATTTTAATTAAAATGCAGGGATTTTTTTTGTAGATAAATTAGTTTACCAAAAAACTAATAAAGACTTGTAAATTATTTTAGTCATCTTAAAAATGTACCAGTAATTGTAAAGGGAATTGTATATATAGGGTTAGCTAAAAGTCTCAGGATACCCTTTTATTTCAGAAATAAAAGGGAAAATTACATATTTGAGTTTACTTTTGTATTTGAATATGTGTTATAGTGAAACAGTGTGTGTGCTATGCAGATTGTGCTGCATGTCTGGGTGTATCTAGACGTGGGTGGACTCTATCATAAAATGGATTGAAAATCATTACAACCACACAACATCTAGTAGAGGTGCAATCAAGTCAAGGATGCATTCATTCAAAAGGATGATCTTTTGCTCTCTCCCCACACTTAACAAAAATAGAATTTTTCTCCAGAGGAAGAAATAATTCTTAAAAATTATGGTCCTTATGTATAAAACAGCACACAATTTGTATTAGCAAAATCAGTATTTTTAAAGCTGTTGTTATTTTGACATTTGCCTTTGTATTGACAATCAATAGTCAGAATGGTGGATGATTATGTATCCATGTGAATCTGTTGTCACCCATTTTTACATTAAATATCAATTAGACTATTTAACTGAGCCCTTGGTTTCCTTAATAAGTCAGTAAAAGGCCAAACATAGCAAATAAGGTATTTTCCTCTTGGGCATCACACCAGATTGGAAAGCTTGAACATAAAGTCAGCCAAGGATACTCCCACAGCAGCTTTTGCGTCATCATTGTCATCATCATCACGCACACACCAAAATCACACATGCACCCACTTATGTCTTTCATGCCTCCAGCCACACACCCTATCCACAAAACTTCTCCCTTATCTACTCCCGTCCTAGATAAAGTGACACCATTCAGAAAGAGAAGATTGCATAGTGAGAAAAAAGTGACAGGCTGTCCTGGTATTCATTCGTTTTTCGAACATAGTAACAGCTGCCATTTTAAAAGATTTACGTTATAAGTTACGATGTGTTTTGAATAAATCTTCATCAATTGTCTATAAAATGAATAATATACTGTAGTATATTATTATATATAGTATTATTGCAGATTTTCGCTGTTTTGCGGGTTTTTGCGGAACTCGATCTGCACATGCATAGTACGTGTGGTATAGTTAACGTATACATATACATGAATTTTATGAACGTTTACATAAAAAAAAATAAAAAATTCAAAAACATATATTAAAAATATAAATTCTAACAATAATGGAATGTTATAAACCATAAAATTTTATGATTTACAGTAAATAGCGTATTTACTCAGCGGATGAATACTCACCAAAAACGAGAAGTAAGACAAGAGCATCGCCCGCCTGAGTCGCTACTTGCCGGCATGACAAGTTTTTGTCTGCAGTGTTGTGTTTGCTGTTTGTACAAGTTTCATTATAGGCTGAATTCATTCTACAATGCCACCAAAACGTTCTGCAAGTTCTAAGGCAAAAATAGTGTATAAATACTTAAATAAATATAGCGTCCCTGTGTCGCGGATTTTCGTTTATTGCATGTGGTCCTGGAACGTAACTCCCGCGATAAACGAGGGAACACTGTATATATAAATATATATGTGTATGTCTTACTTTTGCAATAATTTGGTTAATTGTAACTGTGATGTTGGAACACATGGAGCTAATCACGTTTCTCAACTGAGATTCAGTTGGTAACTGGGAAAGTAATGTAATGGTCTAGGACAATATGTGCTAAAAAATAAGTAAATCAGTCAAAGATGGGTTTCAGAAAATGTCTAACTCTGACTACATGATGTCTCTCCAGAGGACTGAGTTTTCTGAACTGTTACTGTAGGGCTGTATATCAAAATAACACTAGTGAAGATGTTCCCATTTTGCTATTTTCCCCAAAATCCATAGTTGTGCTTGAGTTTTTATTAACAGCTTAACATTATTCTATAATACTGCTGGAATAATTTGATGGAATAATATGTTTCTACACATATATGACCTAAATTATCTTCACACAAGCCCTAAAATTGGACATAATGAGAATCCAAGTAAAACATGCGTATTATACATGAATGTTATACATGGTCCTTTACTTATTGATTAAAATAATTCAGTCATATGAGTGGCAAAAGTATGTGAACCTCTAATTTGATTTGATGGGGTGGCAATTACGTGTGAGTGAGGTGCCCTGCTTATTTAAAAAACTTCGATCTATTAAAGTCTGATCTTCACAACACGTTTGTAGAAGTATATATTGGCACAACCATAGCATAATTAGGCTGTAATGCTTTCTTTGTTAGCCAATCTATGCATAGAAATGACTGGTTACTGTTTGATTGGATTGTTGACATTCAGTAACAGTAGAAATAAAAATGTTTATAATTGACAGTATCTCAGACAGGCTTATTGGAATCGGCTGGTCTCAAAAACAATTTTGGAGTGCACCTTACCCCGAGACGAGACCACGACCACAAGGCCGAGAGAATCTACCAAAATAGTGTTATAAAAGAGTAAAGTTAATGCTTTAAAACTCTACTTTAATTCAATTAAAATCCTTTGGACCCAATTGATTTGTGGATATCCACTAACATCCCGGAGTTTGAGGCTGTTCTATAGTGGTTCCAGAATTTTGGCCCCCAATATACTGTATGTTTATCTCGAGTTGTTCTTCTTATGGTTTAAAGTTGTGGGACTTTATCTGTAGGGCTATAATTGCAAGTATGTGTGGGGTTTTGTCACATAAAGCTGTGTCTTTAGTACTGTAGATCTATTTGTATATCTTTACAGCCATACTGTATCTCAAGGACTTTATTGCTATAGCTGCAACTTCAGAATGGTCTTCATCCTAATCTTTAGACTGATACTGAAGAGCTGTATCTCCAAAACTTTAGCATTATGTCTATATTTTTAGAGCTTTATCTTAAGGACTTCTTTGCCATTAAGATTATATCCTACATACTATAAATTTGGGACTATTTCTTTAGACCTGTAGCTGTTAGTTTGTATCCATATACCTGCATTTGTAGGACCATACTTCTAGGGCTGTCACTAAAGGGTCATATGCCCACTTCTATAGCTGTAGGTGTATATCTTTAAACCTGCATGTGAAGCATCTTGTCTCTTGAGTTGTAATTGCAGGGCTGTGGAACTGTTCCATTAGTGCTGTATCTCTAGTGCTGTGGCTATAGGCTTATCTTTGGAGCTGTATGTAGCTGTAGCAGTATGACCTGCAGGGATTTATCTCCAGTGCTCTTTAAAGGACTGTTTCCAGTGCTAGACATGTAGAGTCGACATGTAGTATATATTTGAAGACATACATAAAGAGCTTTATATCTGTTCTGCAGGCCATCTCTGACATAGCATCTGCCACTCCTTATTTTAAGGGTAGAACCTGCGCACTGCTTTATAAATGATTATAGGTAGTATTAAAGGGTTGGTTCAGTGAATGTGTAAGTACAAACACAAATCTAATTTAATTGCTTAGTATCTCTCACCACATTGTGTACTGAGAACACAGCAATATAAAAAGACTTTAATTTGAACAGTTATTAAGTTACATGCTGTGTTGGAATTTGTAGGTGTGGCACAGGTCCTCAACAGGCTGGATGGGAAACCATTTGATGATGCAGACCAACGACTGTTTGAGGTGAGCACTGAGTTAGGACAATTTTAAAGGAGTGTCATTAATATCCAATTAATATATCTAATTAACCAGTAAATACATATTTCTTGCCTGGGGTTAAGTTATTTAGATTTCCAGTAAAGTTACATGGCTAATGTTGCTGAAAAATAAGTCAATGTCACTGAAAAAAATCTGCTACATTAAATCCATGGCTCATGGCCAAAGCATAAATTTTTTTAAAATAAAGTTGTTGTTTTGTTTAGTGCTTTACAAATATACTTTTTCTATAACTTTTTTTTAATGTTTCTTTGTCTTAGGCATTTGTAATATTCTGTGGTTTGGGAATAAATAACACCATAATGTACGATCAGGTGAAGAAATCTTGGGCCAAACAGTCTGTTGCCCTGGATGTAAGTCTTTACACACACACGCACACGCACCTAAATAAATGCTACATAATAATGCTAAATAATGCTACATCTGCTCTTAACTCTAAACGTAACCATACCAACAGTAGTCTAAAGCAAATTCTTTGATGTTACAGCTTCTATAAAGAAATAAAACTGTTTTTTTTTTAAAGATTTTCCTTGTGCGATATATCACAGTGTAACAGCCAGAGGGGAACTATTTGATAGACTGCCAATTTTGCAAATACAAAGAATGGAGAGGTCTGTAATTGTTATCATAGATACACTTTAACTGTGAGAGACATAATCTAAGAATTAAATCAAGGAAATTATGCATAATTGCATGATTTTTTAAATAATTATTTTGCATTTTATTGCATAAAACAAATACTTGATCACTTACCTCTCACAGACCTGTGGTTTATATTAAATATTTATTCAAATTTTATTCATCAAAAATTATGGCTCCCACAGAACTTCTTTAAGAAACCCTCCTATTCTGCACTCATTACCTGTATTAATTGCACCTGTTTGAACTCATTACTTGTATACAAGACGTCTGTCCATACACTGTTCAATCAATCACACTCCAACCTCTCCACCATGCCCAAGACCAAACAGCTGTCTAAGGACACCAGGGACAAAGTTATAGACCTGCACAAGGCTGGAATGGGCTACAGGGCAATAGGCAAGCAGCTTGGTGAGAAGGCAACAACTGTTGGCACAATTATTAGAAAATGTTAGATACACAAGATGACTGGCATTCTTCCTTGGTCTGGGGCTTTATGCAAGATCTCACCTTGTAGGGTAAGGATGATTCTGAGAAAGGTCAGGAACCAGCCCAGAACTACATCGAAGGAACTGGTCAGTGACTTGAAGAAAGAACCTTAGTCTCAAAGATTAACATTAGTAACACACTACACCGTCATGAATTAAAACCCTGCAGGGCACGCAGCAAATGTCCAGACCTGTTTGAAGTTTGCCAATGACAATGAAAGATTTGGAGAAGATCTGCATTAAGGAGTGGGCCAAAATCCCTGCTGCAGTGTGTGCAAACGTCTGAAACATCTGACCTCTGGAATTGTGAAGAAAGGTTTCTGTACCAAATATTTCTGGTTTTCTATTGTATAAAATATGTATTTCATGCAATAAAATGTACATTAATTATTTAAAAATCATGCAATGTTTCTGATTTTTTTTCTTACTGTCTCTCACAGTTGAAGTGTACCTACGATAGAAATTACAGACCTCTCCATTTTTTTGTATTTTTTGAAATATTTCCATATATAGTATAAATACTTATTTTCCCCACTGTAAAACTGCTACTACTACTACTTCTACTACTCACACAAAACCGACTGTATATACTGTATTTGGAAGAGATAGCAGGGATAGATACAGTTAGTGGGGTGGAGCTTCACAGAACTCATACAAGGCACTGTCATTATTACAATATATTTACTTCAATTAATGGTTAGACAGTAGTTTGAGCTTAAGCTAATTAACCACAAAGACTGATTCCCAAGGGTGCCGACAATTCTGGAGCTATGCCTCTCACTGTCATAATTCTTCCCTGCTTTGTTTGTCCTACCTAATTTGAATTGCTAATGGTTATCCCATCTCTTGTTTTGTAACTATAGAAAACAAATGACTTATTGAAAATAAATTATTTTTTTCCATTTCACACATTCCTATATTATTTTTCTTTCATATTTGATGGCTTTAAATACTTTAAATCAATGTACAGTCATGATCCCAACCCCATCATGTTCAGGCTCTATTTCCTATCATTTTTCACTCCTCTGACCAAACTTTCGCATTACCACGTTCCCATTCACCAACTTTCTGATCACGCACACTGGTCTTACATGAGCTGATTCTAATCCACAGTTTATGAAAAAATGTACTCAACATCAAACTGCACTTACACACTAACACCTAAAAGTTAAATCTTCATCTCATCAGACCAGAGAATCTTATTTCAAATAGTCTATCAGTCTTTCATGTGTTTTTTGGCAAACTCTATGCATGCTTTCATATGTCTTGCACTGAGGAGTTGCTTCCGTCAGGCCACTTTGCCATAAAGCCCCGACTGGTGGAGGGCTGCAGTGATAGTTAACTTTGTTGAACTTTCTCCCATCTCCCTACTGCATCTCTGGAGCTTCTGGAGAAGATCTTTGGGTTCTTCTTTACCTCTCTTACCAAGGCCTTCTCCCACAATTGTTCAGTTTGGCTTGGCGGCCAGGTCTAGGAAGAGTTCTGTTCGTCCCAAACTTCTTCCATTT